>VDFB02012113.1:0-87694 GCA_007258455.2 Sequoia sempervirens
CTAATATATTTTTTATAGATCTTTAGGCATCCAGTATTTAAATTCATTCAAGTAAAACACAAAGAAAGAGTTGATAATACTGGTTCCTACATTCCTATCATCTTAAGTCCAAATCATTCAGCAGAATTAATATAATTTTATAAGGAAAAATTTCAAACAAATTCATTTTCCATGAGACTTAAGCATTTGTCTGACAGACGAAAGAGCAAATGTGTGGTAGTAGGTACCAAGAAAATGATGAATGCCCGACTTAACAGATAGATAGGATGTCATATGTTAGCCCTTGCAAGAAGCAACGTTTCCATTTCAAGAATAACATGGCATCAAAAGAAAAGTGAAAACTATTCTCTTATCCAGCTTCTCCATTCGTGTCATATTCTTTTGTTTGCTTTAAATCTTCTTGGATTGACCAAGATGTGACTTTCCCTATCCCTAAAACAGTGTGCTAGTTCTCCCTATCCAGCATTATGCCTTTCCCTCTATTTAATTCTAACTCCCACATTGAATGCATACTGGGATCTTTAACACAATGTAGTGCCACACTGCTAGCTCATCTTGTATCTACAAACTCAACAAAATTTTGATTGTGATTTGCTCTTCATTCCTTCACATATCTATTATGATTTACAATTTTATAAAACACCTATATACTCTTTAATAAAAATACCAAAAGTCCCTTTGCACTAAGCTCTTAAATTGCTTAGGCAAACTCTAGTGGTAAGTCTTGAGAGTAGGAATTTGACCCTCAAATGCTTTAGTATATTTTTCAAAATCTGGTTTTCCCCTTACATTGCCTCATCCCATCTTTCTGTAAGTCTCTCACTATAAGGCTTCACAGAATTTCATCTTCATTATAGAAATCTTCATTCTCCCTTGGTATTCTCTAACTATATTCCCTGTTTCTAAAAAACAGCTCAAGATCTTAAATCTAATCAATCAAGTTGCTCAGTTTCAAATCTCCTTAAAATCTATTACTTCAGCTTAGTTCAGAATTCTTGTTTTGATGGATCCTCTTATGAGACTCTCCATTAGGTAAATGTTTCAAAATAAGTAGTATTGTTGTTATCTTTTTCATTTACAAAATCGTCAAGCCTTAAACTGCTCTCTAACACATGTTATCTTCTATTTAACACCCCACCCACATTTTTTTGGCCACTAGCAAGCCATCTTCTTCCCAGCCACAATCAGCTTCTCTCAAAGCCATACTTGCTCTAACACCATCCAAATATATTAGCAGCTGCAAACTCGATCCATGCATTTCTGTGCATGAACTCAAATAAAGATTTCACCTGTAACAAAACTATACAAAACAAGAACTTGGTCCAGTAACTTGATTACAAACATGCCACATCCTTCCATAATAATACAGGCACAACTGTACCAAATATGGCAATTACAGATCTTCAAGCAAAATTAAAAAGGCTGGATAGCACCAAAACATTCAGAATAAAATGGAGAAAAGAACTTCCAAAAAATGTTGGCTGATTAAGGAAAACATAAAAAGGAAAACCCCCTGTATATGAAGAGTTCATATGCCACCTAAAAAACAAACCAATATGGTATTACACCCATAATCAAGTGGCTTGCAAAATAAGACCAAGGGGTGATACTCCCATAATTATACCAGTTAATTTTCACGTCCTGACCCACCTAGGGCCTCACCTTAAAATGTAACATTGCCAAATATGAGCTTACAGAAAAATTAGCTCACCTTATAATCGTGTTGGCTCTTAGGACACAAAAGGACGAATTTTATGGCATAGCAGCAAAAATTACCTCCAAAATATGAAGGAAATTTCTATTTAAGTATTTTAATAAAGTTTGTAACAAAACTCCATAACCATCTCTGAAGTTTTCTTTGGAAACCAGCTTTTAACATAAATAATCTCCAATTTTAGTGCCAAGTAACTCATATACAATAATAATGCATGAAATCGACCTTTCCCAATATAACAATCTACACTATTCAAGAATGTGACACCATCAAATGAATAAATGATAATGTGTTAGCCTCGTTTTAACACCACAAAAACTTAAACTTTTTGTGTGAAAAACGATAAGCATTGTCATGCATCAAACACCTTTGTCGAGTCGATTCTAGTTGCAAAATGATAATATCCCATATTTTCTATGCCATTTATTGTCTTTGTCCATCTTTGCAGTATCATAAGTTGATTGAATTCATATGGAAAGGTTTGGCAATTTGAAGATGTTGGAAATATTGTCATTGATGTCAAAGGGAATATAGGAAATAGATGGTGTCATTGATGTCAAAGGACAAGTCCAAAATCATCAAGAGATGGCTACATTATTGTCCAAGTCTTGTGCCAAATTTATGGCATCATTATCAAGATATCATTGACCAAGGAGGAGATAATTAATTGGCAAAATGATGGTTTATTCTACATGGGACAACCCATGTCCAGCCCCTTTGGAAGAGTTTAAAAATGCAAAATAAAATTAAAGAAATTGGGACAATGGTGATGTTTAAATTAAAATTAAATAAATTATTTGTATTTTTATTTTAAGGGGCTCCCAAAGTGGAACGACCTCCCTAGAATGGTGTGCCCACCTTTCGGAAAAGAAAATAAAATAAATAAAAATGATTAAATGATGCTAAGTGGGCCAACCCCCTTTGGAGAGTCACCTCTCTTGGATGAAGAGGCATGTGGACAAGTATAAATAGAGGATTGTGAGAGAGGTAAAAGTAATCAATTACAAGGAATATTATTCGCATGAAGAGCTGAAATAAAAAGATATTTGAGCAGATTTATGAAAGATATGTGAGCAGATTTATGAGAGGTCTTTAGCTTAAATTTTGTGAGAAGAGAAGAGAAATAAAAGGAAGATTATGGCAGAATCATGAGCAGATATATTGCATTTGTGAGCAGACATTAAGACAGAAATAATTGTAGAAGCTAAGTTACTGAATCGGAATCAGAATCGGAATCGGAATCAGAATCGGGTACGTGGGTACGTGTTGATGCGTGTTTTATGACACAACAAACATTCTAGAATAAAGTGTCCAAAGATGCTCTATCCCCTCTTGAAAAACTACCTTGTATGCTAAGACTGCAAGAAAGATCATACGGCAATTCCAATGTTTCAGTTAGGTGTGGATAAGCTCTGTGGTCGTTGTGATTTGTTGGGAACACAAAGGGATTTACTTTGGCAAGTTACTCAGAAATGCAAAGACACGAATGCAATATCATTTCGGAATTTTCGACTTTAGACAAAAAAGTGAAAAAGAGTAAGGGTTTAGAAGTCCTATGCTATTCCTAAGAAATCAAGAGACAGCAAGGATTGAGTGAAACTAAATAAACAATACTTTGTTTCGCCATGCTAAATGACAACTACACAAAGCAAGTGCAATCTTCTAGGATTTGTGCTTAAGATTTCTTTACTACGAACAATACCATCAATAGAACAACATTATTCGAAGTAAACATTGAAGCATCCACATCAAAAACTCAGTGTAACTTTACGCATTGAATGAAAAGCATTCACTCAAAGAAAGTATGAGCTAAGTTTCACTAATCTCTGCTATCAATCTATCATTCTCTTAACATGCATTTGAATAAGATTCTAATTCAAATCTACTTTACGAAGAAGAGAAATATGCAACCATGCAACCATTTGACAATGAAAGGATTCAAAGCATCTCATACATTATGAACTTCATTATCAAGATAGTCTTTAGCAACAATTTCATAAAACTCTCTCTCTTATTTTCTACAATCTCTTCTAATCTCCTCTAATCCTCTATATCCTCTATATCATGCTATATCAATGAGAGAGTGAGGGGGGGGGTTTATATAGAGTTTCTCGAGTACAATGAATGGCCAAGATCAAAATGAGATTAACGGCCCAGATTCAAAATAACTAAACCCTAATTAGGGTTGCCTAAACAACAATCAGTTAACTACAGAGAATTTCATGCACTGGGAGTTGCATCCTTATCCACTCGCAAAGCACTACGTTCGGTGAACCTGGACACGATCATGCTGAATTCTTCCATGGTAATGTCCGGCAGCGTATTGACTTTGTACTCCAAGTCGAGACTTTCTGCACATTCTACAAAGGTGATTGTCCATTCTGATTCATGCAGCAAGAAAGTGTCTCGGACGGTTAGGAAGCTGAATGCTTTGGTCAAATTTTCCTTCGTGATTGGCCCGGAAGTGGTAGAGAAAATTCTTTGGGCTTTATCCTTTAAATTTTCTGGCTGCAAGTGTTTTCTTCGGACAATATCTCTGTCAAGCACATCTGCAGCCATTTGGAAAATCTTACTCAGAATCTCCTTTGCTTGCTCTTCAATTTTGGCGCCATCTTCCTTTACTCTTTCCAGGACTTCTCCTCATGAGATCAGTGCATAGTACCAGCTGCTGAAATCATATGCCGCTCCAGTTTCAATAATCTTTTCATCAATCAATCTCTACTTTGGAATGCCCTTTATCTCTCGAAGACATGGGATAATTTTATTCTGGATGTCTTGGAGGCCATCCCATGCTTCTGCTAAGTCTGCAACTCGTGATAGTAGAAAGAAAGTTTGCTCATAAACATATGCCAACTTCTTTACGAATGCCATCGCCTCTTCTTTCTTTCCTGCCATCCATTCTTTAGTTTCTCTGGCTGTAGTCATTCCTCTTCAAAATTCCTAACCAGTTCCTGTGAAGAGTTTGGAAGTGGAGGTGTTGATTGGTCACCTTGATTGAGTGGCCTGGTTAAATGCTGGATATATTCTTTCAGACGCTCAATCTCTCTTTTGTATTCCCTTTTCTTCACCACTTCTTTCTCCAGCCTAGACTTGATGGTGGCAACAAAATTATCCAAGTCCTCAACTTCTTGTCCTTTTGTTGTCGGACCAATATCAATAGTTGTGATGGCATATTCGTTTGGGGCAATCTCGTCTTGGAATTTATCAACTGTAGGCACTGCAATCTGCACTGTGCAGTTACCAACCTCATCTCTTTGTATGGCAGAAAATTTCTTGGCAGGCTTTCTTGTGGCAGTCTGTTCTAACCTCGCCAAGAAGTCTGTGGTATCATCTTCTTCTAGTACTTCTACTGGCGCCTTTATCTTTAGTCTCTCTTTCAGCCAATTCGGGATGGTTGACTGTTCAATTCCATCTTCCTGATGATCTTGGACGTCCCGCATATCCTAAACTTCCAGCATATCCTGAATCTCTTGCACGGATGGGTCTTCCTGGATTCCCTTGAGAACGGAAATCATTCCCTCTTCAAATTTTCCATCCATGATATCCATGTCATTGTCCGACTCCAGAATCTCCGTGCCTGTAGGAGAAGGATGATCATCATCTCCTAATTGCATTGGCTCCACATCTCTTTCCAAAACTGGCGAAGGAATTTTGACTTACTCCCATGACTCTTCTTCCATGGTCAATATTTCATCTATATTTCTGGATATAGCCGAATGAAGGGGCTTGGATTTATACTTCTTTTGAGCGGGTCCTTCATCTATTGTTTTCTTCTTGTTCTGCTTTGCAGAGTCATCAATTTCTTTTCTCTTATTCAGGTTGGCAACGCCTGTTGGTTCACCTCCATGAGATGCACCGGCATTTGAGGATCAGGACTCTGCTTCACCCATCAAGTCATATGTGAATTGCACATTCCTCTGCCGTAAAGCTTGTACTTGCTGATCCATCCACCATTGGGAATATTTGTATACAGGCCTCATGAATGTTGTCAGGTCACCAAGCTCGGGTTCAGACCATCTCACAAGAGGAAGCGGCTAGCTTTCATCAAAGCCCAGCTGCACATACACTCCGTCATCATCCAGCTGATCAAGTACTCGGAAGAGTTTTGTCGCCCTTATCATATTTAGCGGCAGCCTTGACCACAGTCTTTTTCTCACATCATATTCATCAGTTGCATTTGCCCAAAAATCTTCTAAGTCTATTCTATGTTTATATTTCTCTCTATCCACAATTCCAATGTGATGGAGTGGATCAAAGTCAACTTTGGGCTTGTAGGATATGAACGGGTATCTTTGCATCTCTAATCGAGCACTCTCTGCCGCTTGCACCGATGGACATGATTCTTCCATATTGTCGATGAAGAAAGGGAAGGTAATGGAGGCCTTTTGCTTGGTCCTTTGAATATTCTGATATGTCTCCAATTGCCTCAGAACTTCCAACAAAACCGTTTTGTTGGTAGGATAGATAGGCAGTCTGTATGGGCGTCCTATGAATCCTTGAATCCTGATGTATGTAAATCTAGGAAACTGGATGAACCAGGATCCATATCTGCCAATTAGACTTTTGGCTTCATGGGTGAGCCTCTGATGTGTTCTGCCTTGGAGAATTCGAGTGATACATAAGAAAGGCGTCATGCACCCATCTGAAATGTGACTTCTCCTTCAATTGTAACTGCGGATAACAATCGTAGGACTTGAACTCTCCTTCGTCATTGCCAACTATGCCTTTGCAAATCAGACCAGCATATCTGTAGGTCCTTGCAAGCAGATATATGACATAAGAACTCATATGGAAGGTTTTGGTTCTCTCCAGGTTGACCAACTGCTCTTGGAGACTATCACTAATCATTCTTGACCAGTTGAACATTTTAACCCCGGAAGTTATTTCATCAATGAAATAATACATCTAGGTTTCAAAAGGCGCACCTTGAGGATTGCCCACCATTTTGTTCAACAGCAAGACAATATCTCCGTATTCTTCTTTAAAATCAGTTCTGGACAATTTCTTCGGCATCTTTTTGGCAGTGGGTCTGGGCTTCACCAACCAGGACTTATTTATATTTGATGCACAAAGATCTTGCTAATCTTCGTAAAGTTTTCGTGCATCATCTTTGGTTCGATAAGATGTCCGGTGGTAAACTGGAATTCCAAATGTATCTTGTATAGCTGGCTCAATCAAATATGCCAGTACTCTTCCATCAAGTGCCTCTATCTGTCTTTCCTATGCATTATAATGCAATGCACACTCTACCATGAGCTCTGGACATTCTTTTGCTAGCGGAAATCCAGCTGCATGAACAATACCGTTGCGCATCATCCTTCTTGCAATTGGCGTAGGTAAAAATCCATCACTCCCGTACATTCTTTTCTTAAAGTCATCAAGGTCAACATGGCCGAGGTCAGTGTCCACAATGTTTTCCCATTTGGATTTGATCTTGGACTGTGGCTGCGAACCCTTACTGGCAAACTTCATTTTTATTCTCTTGAAAATAAATCTGCAAGAAGATACAAAGAGAATATTAAAATTAAAATTAAATTACTCGAAAAAATATTCCAGCTAAGTGACAAATCAAACTTCATGAAAGATTATGTTGGAAATGAAAGAATTTATCCAAATAGATGAACGAAGTTTTTCGTGCCAAAATGAAGTGAAGAAAGTAAATCTGCCTGGTACTCTGAAAAAAATAAAATGGACAAGATCACAGTGCTGGCTGGTATGAATTCGCTTCCTTCACTTTGCTTCAAAATTCTCAACTTTCTTGCCTTAGCCAAAATTTATTCTCACAACTTCTCTTTCAAAAACTGAATGATTGAAAGATGAGAAGCAAATTCAATTATAAAGATGCAAAGTTCGACCCATTTAGCAAAATCCAGTTGTTTCTATTAAATCAAGTTCGAACTTGACTTGCTCTTAGCTTTCGAATGGCAAATTTTATCTTCAGCATCAGTCTCCAAGAAAGTTGCTAAGTCTGGCGCTAGTTCAGTGAAGTCTTTTTTGTCCTTTTCCAACTCTGAGTCTTAGAGAAAATTTCAAACTTTATCTCTTTGGGTGTTGAAAATAAAAATAAAAAATAATTAAAATAATTATTTTCATGTGTCATTTTTCAACCCCTTTATTTAAATTATTTTAATTATGGCCTTTTATTTTTATCTTAGGCAAATTTGATTTTTCTAAGTTATTTTCTTGCCTTTGCCTTAAACAAATCTTTTTCTTCCATTTTATTTTGCCATCATTTTTTATGACTCCAACTTCCTAAGTCTCAGGCGAATTTCTTTAGCATCTAAGCATGTAAATTGACATTTTAATGTTCCAATGTTTAGACTTAGGCAAATATTTTCAATTTTCTCCAACTTTTCTAAGTATGGCGGACTTCACTAGTGTTTTTACCATGCACTTTATCCAAGGGTGGACTTAGCCTATAGTCTTGCCATTCAACCTCCTCTTGGGCAGACTTCTCTAATGTCCATGCCATGTATTGTTCAAGGTTGGGGCGGACTTTCCACATGTTTAAGCCACATCTTCATGAGTTGGGCGGACTTACCTTAAGTCCATGCCATCTTCTTTAGAGTGGACTTTACTTACTCTCAAGCCATTACCTTCTTATGTTGGGTGGACTTTGTCTTGGCTTGTGCCATTTGCATAGGTCGGACTTGTCTAATGTTCAAGCCATTGCTTTGTGAGCTGGGCAGACTTTGCATTATGTCAAGCCATAAAGGTGGGCGGACTTTGCCTTGGCTTATGCCATCCAAACTTTCTTCCAAGGGTGGACTTTCTTCATTGCCATGCCATTCACTCTTGTCTTCAAGGCAGACTTGGCAAGAACTTATGCCATGGTGAGGCGGACTTGTCTTGATGTCATGCCATTGCTTCCATGCCATTTCTTCTTATGGAGGACTTGCTAAGAGGACTTTCTATCTCCATTTTCCCTGCTGGTCGGATTTTCCAACCTCCCTTCCATGCCTTCCTTGAACTCATATCTCCATGCTTAGGCCATTTTCACCATGATTTTCAGACTTTTTCATGGATTTTTCCAGATTTTTAAATGATTTTCTGTGATTTTCCATTGGTTTTTTGGGACTTCTGACTGAGTTTTTGAAATCCAAGCACTTTCCAAAGATGGAAACCCTGCCAAAAATAGAAACTATTCCAAAAATAGTAACTTTCCAAAAATAGCCCCTAAAAAATAGGAAGTCTAACATGGGCCAAAATTGCCAAAAATGAAGTCCCTAAAAAATGGGTCTAGGGTGGAGACCCCAAAAAGGTAGGAGATGTCAGAATTGACTAAAATGACAGTCGATCTTCGTCCCTCGGGCCCTCTAAGTACTGTGATGACGTTTGCACACTGATTCAGGCTCAAATTTTTCGCTTGACTCGGGTGACCATTCAAAAACTCAAACTCTAAACCCCCAAACAAAGATCAAATGAAACTAAAGCACAACAGCAAAACCCTAAAAAGCAAACTACTAGGGTCCCCATTTGCAATGGGGCGATGTGTGATAAGGTCACAACAGTACGGTACGTTGGTATGGCAAAAAGAAATTGGGGTTGGGTACAGGTACGGGTACGTCCGTACAAAAAACATATAAAAATAATATACTAATATATAACATATAATAATTATATAATATACTAATAATATAATAATATACAAATTAATTTATATATAATTATATTTAATAATATAATATATTATATTTAGTTTACTATTTTAATTTAATCATATAAATAAAATATTAATTAATTTTTTAAAATTATAACATATATATATATATAAATATATTTTTTAAAATTATATCGACATATATATAATATTATTATATTAATATTAATAATAAATATTACATATTATATATAGACTATATAATTATATAGTCTATAAATATTATATATAGACTATATAGATTATATAATAAATATAAATATGACCTCTCCATTGACGGTCTCAGCTATAAAATCGTACAGCAATCTCATGCGACCTTTCTTTGAAATTTCCAGGCCTCTCCATTTGCGTTAAAAATCTCGTCGCCCAGGAGATCGTTCATGATGAGCCTGTTGTAGTCGCCCTTGGAGTAAATTTGAAAGTGGGTTTTGAGTATATGCTCCAGGTTGGCTAGATTGGCCGTGACGATGGCCATTTTTCCACTAGGGAGTTGAAACCTAATGGTGTTGGAGGGGGCTTCTCTCAACAGCTCTATAAATCATTGAAAAATTTGATCTCAGTTTTTCCAAAGAAAAACGTTGAGCCCACAATTGGGTATATGGGTACTAGTCGAGCCTTATCTCTGTCTCTCCGCCTGTATGAAATGAAGGCGTAGATTAACGCTAGAGCAAAGAAGCTCACGACAGTTAGCAAGGCAGGAAACATGAAACATACTAAAAACTCCTGCCAAAGCCAACCATACTGGGCATGGAATCGACCTGGGCATGCCACATTAGGCCTAGAAATGGCCGGAATCGTTTGTTGAATGTCTAAAACACCTCCACAGACGAAAATCATTTCCAATGCATACCCAAGACAAATCGATTCTGATTCTGTACAGGATGCATTTCGTTTCCTAAGTCAATGGTGCAGGGCAGCGATTCAGTAACCTAGTGTGGAAGTAGTGCATTACTGTGATCAGATTTGCGAGTGAATTCATTGCAAAATCTAAATCAGATTTGTGATCAGAGTTGTGAAGAAAAGTGTAACATCATTTAGATCTTGTGAAGACATATCATCCATCGAAGAATTTGGAGGTTTGTGCCTATCAAAGAAGAGATTGGTGTCTCTTGCTAAGTTGGTGCTCAATTGTGGGGATTGGAGTCTCCAATTGGGTGGTGCTTACAATTTCTGTAAGTGGGGAGTGGTGTCTCCAATGGGTTGGTGCATACAAAAGAAGTAGGTTGGAGCCTACGAAGAAGATCTATATACATATAAGCAATGTTTTGTCGTGATTTTCTCCCGCAAGGGTTTCCACGTAAATCGTGTGCTTTTAATTGTTAGATCTTGCATGTGTATTATTGCTATGGATGATTAAGTCGTAAAGTATTACTATTGTGGTTGATTAAGTATTGAAAAGTAAAAGATTGTTGTTATACAGATTCCACCTCTCCCCTCGTTGCCCCCTCTCAATATAAATGTGTGTTTCATCAATTGGTATCAAAGTGGGTTCCTTTGGAGTTAGCCTAACTGCTTGAAGGTAGATCTTAGAAGCACACATGGCTGAAGGATATGGATTCTCCTCAAATAGGGCACCACTATTTGATGGATCAAATTATGCTTTTTGAAGCATAAGGATGGAGACTTAGTTGAATGTGTTTGGGTATGATATCTGGAGATCCGTCAAAGTTGGTTATACTCCTACTGCCCCATTAATGGGTCAAGTAGAAAAGAAGGCAAGCAAGAACAATGCAAAAGCCAAAAAAGCAATCTTGTGTGGATTATCCGAGACGGAGTTTGTGTAGGTTATGCAATACAAATCAACTAAGAATATGTGCGACAAGTTGAAAAATATATATGAAGGAGACAATAAAGTGAAGAAGGCCAAGCTTCAAACCCATAGGAGACAATTTGAAATTTTGAAAATGAAGGACGAAGAAGATATCACCGCCTACCTACTTCGTGTTGATGAAATCGTAAACACCATCCATGGACTGGGAGAAAATATTGAGGATGCAACAATTGTGCAAAAGGTTTTAAGATCTCTCCCCATGAGATTTGATGCTAAAGTTTCTGCTATCGAGGAAATGAAGGATCTAAACACTTTGAGGATGGACGAGTTGCATGGGATCCTCACGGCATATGAAATGAGGACAAAGAAGGAGAATTTGTCAAAACAAGAAACCACCTTCAAAGCATCCAAGAAGATAAAAATAAAGGATACATGTCAAGTAAAAGCTCAAGTGATGAAGAAGAAGCACCCTTTGTAAGAAAGCACAAGAAAGGATTTGGCAAACATAAATGTAAGTCTACTCCTAAATGTTTCAATTGTGGTAGAATAGGTCATTTTGCTTCTAATTGTCCACAAGCCGAGAGTGAAAGTAGTGAGGAAGAAGAAGAAGACTAAAGCAAAAAGAAAGGAAGGAAATATCATCATAACAAGAAAAAGGATGCATGAGGGAAGCAAGAAAGGAAGAACTTCTAAAGGCACAAAAAGAGTCTCTACATCCAAGAAGAGAGTAGCTCATCTGAAGAAACCAATGGAAGCCTTTCCGATTGGGATAGAGAAGAGATACTCTTTATGGTGATGGAGTTAAAGAATGATGAAGATAAAAGGGAAGAAGAAAATACTAAAGATTATGAAGAAGATGATCTTGAGAAGGAACTCAAATTTCCCTATAATAAGATCGAGAAGCTCAAGAAAAGGAATTCAAGACTAAGGTCACGGCTTCAAGAAGATAGTGGAACTAAAGTGAAATCATCCCAAAGCTTTAAAGAATCAAAAAAGATGATCATAGATCTAAAGGTTCAAATTGAAGAAGCAAAACGAATTGAAGAAGTGGTAAGAGATCATTTGAAGGCAAAGGAATTGGAGTGTGAGAAGTTAGAGCTTGAAGTTGTTTCCTTAAGGAAGAAGTTGGAATAATCAAATAATCAATTAAATTGAAGCATGAAGTTCGAAAAGAGCTCCGAAATTCTAGAGGATATTATCAACTCCCAAAGATCACCCTTCTTCAAGACCGAGTCTTGACTATGAGGAAAATCAAAAGACCACCAAGGAAGATTCAAGTTCTAAGGCTACAAAGTTACCAAAGAAAACAAATGAAGAAAAGACTAAAGGATATGCTGATGCGCTCAAGGACTCCATCAATAGTAGCACTAAGGAGGGAAGTAATATCCCACAAAAGAACAACATTCCTCACAAGTACAACCATGAAAGATTCAGAGGATCATTCCCTGTAAGACAAGCATCAATGACCAAAGCAGTAGTTGTAGAGTACGTGCAAGGAATGATTTTGGGTTCTCAAGTAGGGACTACAACTCATGTTCCTTTAGTGGATTACAATGCTATATGTTACAAGTGCAACAATTATAGTCACATAGCACGCTTTTGTAGAATTGGTTTCCATAGCCGAACAAAAGGGCGAACCTACAAAAGTTTGGAAGAGGGAAAAAGAGAGAAAATCCATGCTTTTGCTCCATGCACAAGAAGCATCACTAAGTTTGTAAGAAGCATGATTTTAGGGGGAGCTTACCATCGCATTATCTTTCAGCCCCATAACTAAGAAAGGTCCTTTTTATCATTGTTGTCAAAGAGGGAGAAGTAGAGAAAGGGGGAGCTAATCAATGCAATATCCTTCAGCTCCGTAAAAAGACAATTCAAAGATAGATCAGCTAATGCATATTCTATATGAAGGTAACAAAGCATCTCGTTACTAGTGACGCCAAAGGAGGAAAGTTGCACAAAAGGAGTATTTGACTGTGAAGGAGAAAAGTATGTTACTTTTCTTAGCCATTGATGTCAAAGGGAGAGAGATAGAGTAAGGGAGCAGTACAAAAGGAGAGAATTATGTTCATGTTGCCATCAATCACAAAGGAGATTGTTGGAAATATTGGCATTGATATAGGAAATAGATGTTGCCATTGATGTCAAAGGAAAAGTACAAAATCAGGAGATGGCTAAATTATTATGCAAGTCTTGTGCCAAATTTATGGCATCATTATCGAGATATCATTGACCAAGGAGGAGATAATTAATTGGCAAAATGATGGTTTATTCTACGAGGGACAACCCATGTCCAGCCCCTTTGGAAGAGTTTAAAAATGCAAAATAAAATTAAAGAAATTGGGACGATGGTGATGTTTAAATTAAAAATAAATAAGTTATTTTTATTTTTATTTTGAGGGGCTCCCAAAGTGGAACAACCTCCCTAGAATGGTGTGCCCACCTTTCGGCAAAGAAAATAAAATAAATAAAAATTATTAAATGATGCTAAGTGGGCTGACCCCCTTTGGAGAGTCACCTCTCTTGGATGAAGAGGCATGTGGACAAGTATAAATATAGGATTGTGAGAGAGGTAAAAGCAATCAATTACAAGGAATATTATTCTAATGAAGAGCAAAAATAAAAAGATATTTGAGCAGGTTTATGAAAGATATGTGAGCAGATTATGAGAGGTCTTTAGCATAAATTTTGTGAGAAGAGAAGAGAAATAAAAGGAAGATTATGGCAGATTCATGAGCAGATATATTGCAGATTTGTGAGCAGACATTAGGACAGAAATAATTGTGGAAGTAGTGAATTATTGTGATCAGATTTGTGAGTGAATTCATTGCAATATCTAAATGGAAATCAGATTTGTGATAAAAGTTGTGAAGAAAAGTTGTATCATCATTTAGATCTTGTAAAGACATATCATCCATTGAAGAATTTGGAGGTTGGTGTCTATCAAAGAAGAGATTGGTGTTTCTTGCTGAGTTAGTGCTCAATTGTGTGGATTGGAGTCTCCAGTGGGTTGGTGCCTATAAATTTTGTAAGTGGGGAGTGGTATCTTCAGTGGGTTGGTGCCTGCAAACAAAGTTTGTAAGAGAAGTAGGTTGGAGCAACAAAGAAGGTCTATATACATATAAGCAATATTTTGCCGTGGTTTTCTCTAATAAGGGTTTCCACGTAAATCGTGTGTTTTTTCTGTGTTCTAAATTGCTAGATCTTGCATGTGTATTATTATTATAGATGATTAAGTCTTAAAGTATTACTATTGTGGTTGATTAAGTATTGAAAAGTAAAAGATTGTTGCTATACTGATTCACCGCCACCCCTCAACCCCCCTTCCGCCGCCCCTCTCTCAATATAAGTGTTTGTTTCATTAGAAAAAGAGCCATCCATCATTTCAACCATAGTTTGCAAACTCGGACTCGCCGCGGACTCGGCAGCCCAAAAATATGACTCGGACTCGGGACTCGGCACGGACTCGGGAAAAGACTCAGCAAGGACTCGGCAAAAAAAAAAACCATAAAGAACAAATTAATGCATTTAGAGAACATAAGAGCCTAATTTGATTATCAAACACTCATAATTCAAAGATTACACATGTCATATGATCATCAAACACTCAATAATTGAAATTTCATCATTCATAGTCATCAAATACTCATAGTTTCAATGTATAACAGCATCATAAGTTTATAAATGTTCACATATAATCATGTCAAAAAGAGGAAAACATTAACAACCACATGTAATCTACATCTTCCTCTTTCCCCTCCCAATGGTACTCAATTTTGGAGGCCTAGAACTAGAAGGTGCCCGTGCTATAGTATCCGAACGAGGACTAGGAGATCAAGCAGGAGAAACATGATATTCAAATGTGTCTTCGTCATCCTGCATGGCATCCAATCTTGTTGCTTCTTCTTCTGCTCCTGCTCTCTCTAATTCAGCAAGATCCTCATCAGTAAGGAAGACATCAGCCTCATCATTTTGTTCATCAATAGTCCATTCACCATATGGATCAATGTCATCCAAGTCGATGGACTCGTGTGAAACACCCTCCACCTTTCTAGTTTGAAGGCGAAGGTTGTACCGAACAAAAACTAAATCATTTAGGCGCTGCTGAGTCAACCTATTCCTCTTCTTTGTGTGAATGTTCTCAAATAAACTCCAATTGCGTTCACACCCAGAAGCACTGGCTGTGATAAGAAGACTCATATGGCTAGCTTTTGAAGATTTGGTGTACTAGCACCATAGTTCTCCCACCATAGATCTACAAAAACATGTTTAAAAAATATAAGTATTAAGAAATAAGAATAAAGTAAACAATTTATATGTAAGAAATAAGAATCAAGTTTCTAATTTCATTTTTTACCTGGTTGTTGTTTTCCTCTCCTTTCAATTGCTTGCTGGGAGGAAAAGAGTCTCCCCTCTGCACCCTTGTAGACCTTGAATAGATAAAAGAAAAAGTAAATCAAATATAGAAAATTCATAGATAGTCAAGGCTCAACATTGCAAATTCATAAATAAGATGTAACAAATCTCACCTCCAACTCATCAAGCACTTTATCTCTCAGCTCAGATCAGGCACCATCCTATCAATGCATATGACAAGACCTTCCATGACCTCCTCATCCGCCTTAAATGTGTCCGAGAAGTAGAACTTCGGATTCAAGAAGTAGGCAAAGGCATGAATCGGCTGGTGGAGTTGGTGTGTCCATCTCCGATCAATGATGCGCCATATGATTTCATATTTCCTTTTGTTGCCGCCATAGTAACGTGATATGGCCTCTTTGGCCCTATCCATGGCCTCATAGATGAAACCCATTGGCATGCCATCTCCATCCACCATACGAAGAACCCTCACCAAAGGTTCTATCACCTAAAAAAATGAAAACAAATGTTAAATTATAACAAAATTAACCCCTCAAAAAATAAAAACAGCAAATAGATTATCATGTATAATGTTTTTTTGTGTGATTGCTACTTACCCCCATCAACTCCTCTCCATTTTTGATGAATGTCTCATCAAAAACTATGGCAACAATCCTCTCCCCTTCAGGTCTATTGGAAAATGAGGACTCCTTCCAAGCATCGGACACGAACATTTGCTTGAGATGACCAATGGCACCAAGAATGCTTTGCAATGTGAGGAAGTGGCTAGCAAATCGTGTCACTCCAGGTCGCACAAGGTCCTTGCCATTTGTGAATTTCCTCATCAAAGAAAGCACCCAAGTATGGTTGTAGATAAATTTTGTAACACTTTTTGCATCTTCAACCACTCTTTTGACCCATGAAATCTTCCCAATGTCCTCTAGCAATAGGTCTAAGCAATGTGCAGCACACGGAGACCATGCAATTGTGGGATACCTCTCCATAAGTAGTCTACCTGCAGCTACATATGCAGCTGCGTTGTCCGTGATGATTTGGACAACATTATCAACTCCAACCTCCTGGACCACCCCATCTAATAGATTGCATAAAGTCTCAGCATTTTTAACTTCATGGGAGGCATCTATTGATTTTAGAAACACCAATCCACCATTAGAGGCCACTAAAAAGTTAAGGAGAGTTCTATTTCGTCCATCTGTTCACCCATCAGATAAAATGCTGCAACCTTTTCTTCGCCAAGATTTTTTTGCTCATCAACCACAAGTCGTGTATTCTTTACGGCTTCCTCTAGCAATGGCCCACTCAAATCTCTAGATGATGGGGTCTTAAACCCCTTTCCTGCAACTGTAAAGGCGTTCACCAAACCTTCCCAATATGGGTTGTTTGCAACATTGAAAGGTAGATTATTGTAGTACCAAAAGTTTGCAGCAGCCATCCTAGCTTCTTGATGCTTTTCCTTATTCCAACCGATACCTTCAAGTGAAGGTTGTGCTCCTGGAACATTACGTGGAATAAAATAATTTGGTCCTAATGGACCCTGACTAGCACTAGCAGTAGAAAAGGAACCATCAGATTCTCACCAAAAGATGAATGTGGAACACGGAAGCTTGGACTTGCAGCACCATGGGGCATAGATGGTGTAGAATGGGATTGGGATCCACTCATCGCTGCTGCTAGGGCATCCTTTGTTTTTTGTCTTTCATCTTTTTTAAGCTCATATTCAACAAGAAGGGCTTTCATCTCTCTAATAATCTCAGGAGTAGTATTCTTGCATCCCTCCACATTTTGCCCAGGTATTCTAGCAAGGTGGTATTTTAATCTGTTTATTCCTCCTGTCATCCATTTCTGGCATTCATTACATGTCACTTCACCTTTTTTATTTCTTGGAATTCCATACTTCCATGCAAGGGTCTTTTTTCAATCCCTTTGGATTTGAAGACAACATTGTTGTTTCAAGTTCAACATGGAAAAAAAAAATCAGCTAGGGTTTGCTAAAAAATCAGCAAATAAATGTGATTCAAAGTTTCAAACATTTGCAAAAGAAAAAGAATGCAAATCCAAGCTAGAAACAATAAGAATTAGGGCTATTAAGGAAAATAGAAAAAAAATTGGCAGCATTTCCCCTTATTTTTCTTGATATTTTTGATTTTGAATGCAAGAAATTGAAGAAAACAAACAAAAAGAATTGTTAGATCACTTACCTAGCTCTATTTTGATCTTTTTAGTTCGTTCTCCTTGCTTCAATCAACCCCAAATCAATTTGCAGACCTGTTTTTCACAATTGAGAGTCTAAAAATGAAAAATTAAATAAAAAGAAACATGGGTTTTAACCCATTGTAAGACTCAGCCGCGCAGGAGAGTCCTGGGTCGGGACTCCCAAGTCCGACCTTAGGACTCGGCCGAGTCCTGAGCTCGGACTCGGGAGTCCCAACCCAGGACTCTCCTGGACTCAACTCCCGAGTCCGTGGCGAGTCGACTCGGCCAGGGTCGGGACTCCCGAGTCCGCAGAGTCTACAAACTATGGTTCCAACAATTGGATAAATTGTTACTAGACTAACAATTTTCCACTGTGTTTGAGAGGGGCAGCGCCCTCATATGACAGTGGTTTTTAGGGTTTTGTGTACTTTTAACCCGAAAGTACAAAAAGGAAAAGGGAAAAACTAAGAAAAATGAATCACATAAACCCTAGCAGTAGACACATGAATGCCAACTGGGATTTTACAACCTATGACAAACTGCGAGAGGGTTTTACCACAATGCATGTTTTGATGTGCAATGATGATGAAAGAAAGATAACGAACCTCAACATACGAAGAGATAGGCCACTTCAACACATTCAAACCAAGATACCAAGATATGAATGTTTTTCATTACATCAATTGCATAGATCACCAATGGTTTGTACAATCACATAGAGGGATTACTGATTTAACAAATGAGAAATTGGTAATAATAACACACGATTATATTTAGAACATACAAACCAAAAAGCATTTTTCATTATCCTTCTAAAATTATACAGTTCCAAAAGCCCATCTATACATGGTGTCAAACCAAAAGTCCACATAAAATTTCTTCAGAAAGTTCTCAAAAATTTCCCCTATCTAAGAGTCCCACTTTACAATACAAAATGGCCTGTATTTATAGGCTTCCTTTTGGTAACCATCTAGTAACTCCCTCCTTGAAATACAATAATTTACAAATAAGCTTTATTTTGGTTAGATTTTATTCATCTTTTCCAAAAAGAAAGCTTATTTTCCTCACTTCTAATTACAATAAGTGACATAAATCACTTTTCAAAATGGTAAGCTAAAACCCATAGCTTCAAGAAATACCAAGTTATTAGCTTTGCTATAGCAAGTATTGTGTTTTCTCCCAATCTATGGATCATCTATTTCACTAGTAATTTGGTCTTCAAAGACGAGCACTCTAAATGCATCTGTTGAGCATCTTTTTCTTCCATGGACCTTATCAACTTCATTAAATGCTTTTCCTTCCCTTTAGTTAGCTCTATTTTTTCATCACTGGCTTTTTCAAGCATCTGCAATTCTTGGTGCTTTTTATTTATTCCCCCAAATTAAATAAACTCCATTGATGATAGAAAATTGAGATCAAAATTAACATCATGCTCAATCTTGTTTGCTTTCATGTCAACATCCAAAGTGTATTACATTAGATTCCACATACTTTGACACACTCTCTTCTTCATGCCCCATAGGGATATGTTTACCATACTCCAAGAAACTGTAAGAGTGACTTCCCAAATACAATCAGTATATAACTTGCTTACTCTATTTCTAATTGGCTCCAATTCCTTTAAAGTGGTGGCTCCAATCATCCAAATTTGTTTACAACCTCGCAAGCACCCTCTCCAATATGTCTTCATGAAATTCTCCCCATGACAACTTTCTTTTTGATAGTAAGTTTTGAAACATGGGCGATTAATGAACTCTTCCTAACTAATGAGATGTGATTTAGCATATAGGCAGTGCATCCTGTGCCACATGAAGTGTTCATTACAACATACGAAGTTGCAAATAAGTTTAAGACCCACTCCATTCCAAGTTGCTTTATACATGTTATATAATTTATCAAACATTTTGCTTGTGCAACACTCACATATCAATAATTCTTTGATGTTAGTCACATCACACATTAACTTTTTGCACTTAACCATGCACTAGAGCTTATAAGAGTACCATTTCCAATGGGATGGGTGTGCATCCATATGCCCATTTAAATGACCCGTCAGAAAAAATCCAGGTGCAATCCAAGTACATAGCCAAATTAGAATGGTGGTGGCAAGTATGACACTATGCACAATTTGCATTTGCTTTGGAAGTTTTGAGAGACTTTATTTTGTTCATATCCTACAATTTTTGTGTGTCATGAGACAAAATTGCTTTGAGGTGTTCTATCAAAAATGTCACACGCCTTGTCTATGCTTCCACATTTGTCTGCATGTTTTCCACGAGCCTGCAACTATAATACTTGACAAAAATGCCCATTATGTTATGCTTTGATGGGCGTTATACTTTGACCTTGCATTGTTGGCTTTGTGCTTGTTAAGACTTTTTAATGCATTCATTTTGTGAATAACCTGCAATTTAGAGATTTTGTGAGAACACATTTCTTTGAGGTATTTTGTCAAACTTTCATGTACAATTGGTAGGGTTGGCAAGCTTGTGGATTTTGGTTTTTACATGCTTGAGGAAAATCGATTTTCAATTATGCCTTGATGGATGTTTGCACCCAATTGTTTCCACAAACAACTTGCCAAAACATTGAACTTTTAAAATCTCCCAAACTAGAAGATGTTTTGATCTGAAAACTGGTCATATCTAGCGAAATATCATTAAGAAAATTCTTGTAAAAGGAATTTACACAAGCTCTTATAGATTTTCAAATTTAATTGTTTATGTGATTTGCCACACTGTGTGACTACTCCTAGGACTTTGGTTCAAAATTCATAGTTTGCAGACTCTGAGGACTCGCCGCAAACTCGAGAGTCCCGATCTTGGCCAAGTCGACTCACCACGGACTCGGGAGTCGAGTCCAAGAGAGTCCTGGGACGGGACTCCCGAGTCCGAGCTCAGGACTCCCAAGTGCTGGACTCGGGAGTCCCGACCCAGGACTCTCCTGCGCGGCTGAGTCTTAAAATGGGTTAAAACCCATGTTTCTTTTTATTTAATTTTTCATTTTTAGACTCTCAATTGTGAAAAACAGGTCTGCAAATTGATTTGGGGTTGATTGAAGCAAGGAGAATGAACTAAAAAGATCAAAATAGAGCCAGGTAAGTGATCTAACAATTCTTTTTGTTTGTTTTCTTCAATTTCTTGCATTCAAAATCAAAAAAATCAATAAAAATAAGGGGAAATGCTGCCAAATTTTTTTCTATTTTCCTTAATAGCCTAATTCTTATTGTTTCTAGCTTGGATTTGCATTCTTTTTCTTTTGCAAATGTTTGAAACTTTGAATCACATTTATTTGCTGATTTCTTAGCAAACCCTAGCTGATTTTTTTTTTCCATGTTGACCTTGAAACAACAATGTCGTCTTCAAATCCAAAGGGATTGAAAAAAGACCCTGCATGGAAGTATGGAATTCCAGGAAATAAAAAAGGTGAAGTGACATGTAATGAATGCCAGAAATGGATGACAGGAGGAATAAACAGATTAAAATACCACCTTACTAGAATACCTAGGCAAAATGTGGAGGGATGCAAGAATACTACTCCTGAGATTATTAGAGAGATGAAATCCCTTCTTGTTGAATATGAGCTTAAAAAAGATGAAAGACAAAAAACAAAGGATGCCCTAGCAGCAGCGATGAGTGGATCCCAATCCCATTCTACACCATCTATGCCCCATGGTGTTGCAAGTCCAAGCTTCCGTGCTCCACATTCATCTTTTGGTGAGAATCCTGATGGTTCCTTTTCTACTGCTAGTGCTAGTCAGGGTCCTTCATCAGGACCAAACTATTTTATTCCACGTAATGTTCCAGGAGCACAACCTTCACTTGAAGGTACCGGTTGGAATAAGGAAAAGCATCAAGAAGCTAGGATGGCTGCTGCAAACTTTTGGTACTACAATAATCTACCTTTCAATGTTGCAAACAGCCCATATTGGGAAGGTTTGGTGAAAGCCCTTACAGTTGCAGGAAAGGGGTTTAAGACCCCATCATCTAAAGATTTGAGTGGGCCATTGCTAGAGGAAGCCGTAAAGAATACACGGCTTGTGGTTGATGAGCAAAAGAAATTTGGCGAAGAAAAGGTTGCAGCATTTTATCTGATGGGTGGACAGATGGATGAAATAGAACTCTCCTTAACTTTTTAGTGGCCTCTAATGGTGGATTGGTGTTTCTAAAATCAATAGATGTCTCCCATGAAGTTAAAAATGCTGAGACTTTATGCAATCTATTAGATGGGGTGGTCCAGGAGGTTGGAGTTGATAATGTTGTCCAAATCATCACGGACAACGCAGCTGCATATGTAGCTGCAAGTAGACTACTTATGGAGAGGTATCCCACAATTGCATGGTCTTCGTGTGCTGCACATTGCTTAGACCTATTGCTAAAGGACATTGGGAAGATTTCATGGGTCAAAAGAGTGGTTGAAGATGCAAAAAGTGTTACAAAATTTATCTACAACCATACTTGGGTGCTTTCTTTGATGAGGAAATTCACAAATGGCAAGGACCTTGTGCGACCTGGAGTGACACGATTTGCTAGCCACTTCCTCACATTGCAAAGCATTCTTGGTGCCATTGGTCATCTCAAGCAAATGTTCGTGTCCGATGCTTGGAAGGAGTCCTCATTTTCCAATAGACCTGAAGGGGAGAGGATTGTTGCCATAGTTTTTGATGAGACATTCATCAAAAATGGAGAGGAGTTGATGGGGGTAAGTAGCAATCACACAAAAAAAATTATACATGATAATCTATTTGCTGTTTTTATTTTTTGAGGGGTTAATTTTGTTATAATTTAACATTTGTTTTCATTTTTTTAGGTGACAGAACCTTTGGTGAGGGTTCTTCGTATGGTGGATGGAGATGGCATGCCAATGGGTTTCATCTATGAGGCCATGGATAGGGCCAAAGAGGCCATATCACATTACTATGGCGGCAACAAAAGGAAATATGAAATCATATGGCGCATCATTGATCGGAGATGGACACACCAACTCCACCAGCCGATTCATGCCTTTGCCTACTTCTTGAATCCGAAGTTCTACTTCTCGGACACATTTAAGGCGGATGAGGAGGTCATGGAAGGTCTTGTCATATGCATTGATAGGATGGTGCCTGATCGTGAGCTGAGAGATAAAGTGCTTGATGAGTTGGAGGTGAGATTTGTTACATCTTATTTATGAATTTGCAATGTTGAGCCTTGACTATCTATGAATTTTCTATATTTGATTTACTTTTTCTTTTATCTATTCAAGGTCTACAAGGGTGCAGAGGGGAGACTCTTTTCCTCCCAGCAAGCAATTGAAAGGAGAGGAAAACAACAACCAGGTAAAAAATGAAATTAGAAACTTGATTCTTATTTCTTACATATAGATTGTTTACTTTATTCTTATTTCTTAATACTTATATTTTTTAAACATGTTTTTGTAGATCTATGGTGGGAGAACTATGGTGCTAGCACACCAAATCTTCAAAAGCTAGCCATACGAGTCTTGTCACAACCATGCAGTGCTTCTGGGTGTGAACGCAATTGGAGTTTATTTGAGAACATTCACACAAAGAAGAGGAACAGGTTGACTCAGCAGCGCCTAAATGATTTAGTTTTTGTTCGGTACAACCTTCGCCTTCAAACTAGAAAGGTGGAGGGTGTTTCACACGAGTCCATCGACTTGGATGACATTGATCCATATGGTGAATGGACTATTGATGAACAAAATGATGAGGCTGATGTCTTCCTTACTGATGAGGATCTTGCTGAATTAGAGAGAGCAGCAGCAAAAGAAGAAGCAGCAAGATTGGATGCCATGGAGGATGACGAAGACACATTTGAATATCATGTTTCTCCTGCTCGATCTCCTAGTCCTCGTTCGGATACTATAGCACGGGCACCTTCTAGTTCTAGGCCTCCAAAATTGAGTACCATTGGGAGGGGAAAGAGGAAGATGTAGATTACATGTGGTTGTTAATGTTTTCCTCTTTTTGACATGATTATATGTAAACATTTATAAACTTATGATGCTGTTATACATTGAAACTATGAGTATTTGATGACTATGAATGATGAAATTTCAATTATTGAGTGTTTGATGATCATATGACATGTGTAATCTTTGAATTATGAGTGTTTGATAATCAAATTAGGCTCTTATGTTCTCTAAATGCATTAATTTGTTCTCTAAATGCATTAATTTGTTCTTGTTTTTTTGTAAAACTACAGATTTTTTTTTTGCCAAGTTTTAGCCAAGTCTTTTCCCAAGTCCGTGCCGAGTCTTTTCCCGAGTCTGTGCCGAGTCTTTTCCCGAGGCCAAGTCATATTTTTGGGCTGCTAAGTCCGCGGCGAGTCCGAGTTTGGAAACTATGGTTGGAACATTTGTCATTTCCTGTTGGGTGAGTCACTTTGAAATCTGTAGTGACAAATCTGTTTACCAACATAAAGCAATCCTTACATTAACAAAGGCATTGCATTAAAGGCATTAAAGTGTTACCAATACATTTTAGG
Organism: Sequoia sempervirens; assembly: GCA_007258455.2. Taxonomy (NCBI): domain Eukaryota; kingdom Viridiplantae; phylum Streptophyta; class Pinopsida; order Cupressales; family Cupressaceae; genus Sequoia; species Sequoia sempervirens. The sequence goes on from VDFB02012113.1 coordinate 24,198, forward strand.
GTAAAAATTTAGAAGTCATTTTTTTATGATTACCTTCTGTGAGAAGCCTTTGGTCCATATAAAATAGTACCATATGACAACAGGGGTAATGAACCACTTTCATCTTCGATATTAAGAATCCTTACATGATGAACAGCTCTCATTTAAGGCAGCCAAATTGTGGAAGTAAAAAAGCATTTGAAACTGACATACAAAAGATCTCTTCACATAAAGCTACCTCTTTTATACAAGTGATGGTCCTTCTGATGCATATGCAAGCAGCTTGTTTCTCTAAAGTTCAACTAGATGATTTCTTTCTACATGTTGACATGTGCTTTTCGGTGAGTTTTATATTCAAATGAATCAGAAAGCATATCTCAAAAAAATGACCGCTATATTTCTATTTTGCATCAAAATATACTTGAGGATAATTGCCACTATAAAGCTGGTTTTTCCCCTCATGGGGCTCACAAGATAAAATCTTTTGTTTTGTGAACTTGTATATTTCTGTTTTTGCAAGTTAAATTTCTGATTTTTTTCACAATATTCATACCTTTTTAAGTACCTCATTTATTTAAGCAAATAGTAATGTGGCAATAATTTTATAAAGCTTGAATTCTACAAATTTTGAGGGTTTACAGATCGAACACAATTCACAAATTTTAATAAATTTACACCTTGGCAATATTAACTCAATAATAGAAGGAAGAAACCAATAGAAGGTGTCATTATCACAATAATATAAGGAACAAAACAATAGAAGACATACCTTGAATCCTGTTAAATCAGGAACAATATAATGTGGCAATTTTTCTTCCATCAACACATATCCACCTGTAGCCAAAGATACAATAAATATTAACGAATGCTCCTAGGAAATGAATGTAATCCAAACTTTACTGAGGTCTACACTCTCATTCTGAGATCAAAATTAAAGAATCTTAGATATCTGTACATGCTAAATATACCATACATTTAAAGAGCTCTATAATTCTAAGCTAGGTTAGCAATGAAGTTCAAGCTTTACCCTTTATGGCATGCCACATAAGGTTTTGTTTTCTATAGGTTACCTCCAAATTCATAGTCTAATTGAGATTATATCATAACAATAATTTATATATATAGCATTCACCATAAGTTTAATGATTGAACCCAGAAAGGATTTTCCTGAAACAAATTAATGAAGGAAATTCAGAATCCAGAAAACAAGTTAATGATCAACACAGGACTGATCTTTATATCATGTTCACAGACAAGCATTAGAAACGGTCAAAACAAAGAAAAAAATAACAAAAAGCAAAAAGATTTCTTGTTATCATTCAAATGCAACATCATGACCATCACTAAGAGTAAAATGCCATGTGATTGGGAATATACAAAACTAGCACAAGTTTAAACAGAAAATCTGTGTTTGGAATCTTGTTTACAAAATGGATTATGGATGTAATTGTTGGCAATACGCATAGTTTCCAAAACTGAAGGACCTCATTGTAATAAACTACCCCAATTTTTTTTTTCCTGTTTTTTACCCTGTTGCTGTTTGCTGTTTGAGTTTTTTGAATGGTTTCTTTGCAATGGTTTAAGTGTTTAACAGTAGCAAATGATATATCAATTAAGTGCATGAACAGAAATAGAAATATGTACAAATATTCAAGATAAAACACTTCCTACAGCAATAATAATTTCTGATTTCCTTTCCAGTGTAGTTACAAACATACAGTAACATTAACAGCAGCAAAATAATGATTTTCTCAGACCTGGGAATGAGTTCTAACTAGAACAGCCACTGGAAGCTTCCTTTGCAAGTACGCCTTGACCCAAGTTGCAAGACAATGATACCCAGCTGCTTAGTTCTTCTTTGCAATCCAAAGGGTACTAGAAAAATATATTTAAAGCTCCTTTTAATCCCACCAAACAAGTGCAGCAATCCCAAGAAGGCCGCACCTTCACTAAAGGGGTGATTTTCTCTAGAAAATCAGTCTCTTCTCCAAAAATTCCAAACTTGCTCTTAAAGGGGTCACCCTAGATAGGAAAGAAGAAATGTAAAACACCCACAATGAAATCTGCAATCATTTTTGACCTGTGAGCAGAAATATGGTTCTCCTATCCAACTATAAAGCTCCTGAAATCATGCAAAATCACACCAAAACTCAAAATATAAATCACACCACACCACACCAGCAAACTCACACCAAAATCCCTACTGCAAACCACTCAAAAGTACTAAAATATCTTCATCTTTGTAAGCCCAATTGTGTTCTCTGAATGAAAACACCCTACACTAGCCTGAGCAAGGTCTTTCACTGTCGGGGCTAGTCTAAGAACTGAGGGGTATCGTCCTCAACTCTGCCTGCAAACTTTTGGCTTCAAACTAGCAGCATGTCTCCACAAACAATCTCCAGCATAAACCCAAAATGAAGCCTCCAAAGTGTTTTTATGTTCTCTCATGAAGTGGGCGCCCAAAACCCTAAACCCACACCTTGCTTTTGACTTGTTTTAAAATTTAATTTCAATCTTTTCTTTCACCAAAGTGGGATGCCCAAGGTGAGGAAATATATATTAAATTTTTAAAAACAACTTAAGTGAAGTGACTAGGCGCCTTGGTCACTTTTTTAAGTCCCCCTTATGACCCCATTTTAACTTTATAACATAAAGTCACTTTATTTGCACACTTTTCAAAAACATTAATCAAATATTTTAATATTTTCTCCATAGTGACTTTAATCATCAGAAAATGCTAATACTGTCAAGCCAGACCTAGTCCATACACCGAAAATGGACTTACTATTTTTAGTAAATGCTAAAAATAGTAAATCATCGTCCAAAGGCTCAAACTGGAGAACAATTGAAATGCACTGAGGCTCATCGCAGGCAACCCTCAACCACTGACCCCAGCTAAAAATAGTAAATACCCAGCAAAAACACCAACTCAACTGGAACTAAGTCCCCTAACTGAACCTCCTAGCCAACAGGAACCCGGAAATTGGCTAGAGGTAATGTCCACTGATCAAAAGCTAGGAGGGGAGATTACACTCATTTAAATACTCACAAAACTCTTCAGTTCTCTGTCAATCCTTCCTACAATTGTTATTCAGTTAAAAGATTTTTTTATGATATTCTAAATATTCAAATTTGAAGGCTTCAAAGATGATACCAATGGCATTTTGTAATGGTGAAATTAAATATCCATGCCCTTTTTCCCTTATGTTTTGGGCCCATGATGACTAGATTGTCTTATACGAATCAACTTGTGTGTAAGATGGCATATTTTGCATGAAAGTTGAAAAATAGCTTTACCCTAGCCTATCCCCATCATCACTCATCCCCAAGATCCGAAACTGATCTCCACATCTACTTATTCATCACCATGGTTCAAATCCGCAAGTGCTGAATTGATCCAAATCATTTCACCAGTCATGGATTTGAACCTTGAACCTTGAACCTTGAACATTGAACCTTTAAATTTTAATTTCTTAATTTGGGCCCAATTTTCCTTCCTTTATTAGCCATTATAAGTCAAAATGGAGCCCAAGACATGAAGCAAATAGAATAAAGCAAGAAAAGCAGAGAAAATAAAGAAATATGCACAAGGAAGCTTATTTAAAAAAGTAACCCCAAACAAGTACAAGTGGAAATTGATGTCTGAGGGAAGGGCCCACAAAACAGTGAAAGCAGAGGAAGACCTCCATGCCACTAACAAAAATCATCAGGTGTTTGTGTTCTGAGATGCATTGGAGGAACCAATAGTATTATCATCAATCACTGTACAAGTACCAATGCAAAGTCTCTGAATACTTGTCAGCAAAAGTATGGGCTAAGGGGGGCAGACTGGACAATCCCATGAGGCAGGCTATTCTGCATAGAGCCTCTACTAACTCTCGAGGCTGAGAACTGCTGGTGGAAGTAAAGAAACTGGTGATGTGAGTTTGCCCCTGAGATCTCTGCCATAAAAGAGGTGAGAGGGTCCACAACATCAGATTAGCTCAGAGTTCCGATCATACATCAACTTTTGTGCCTGTGGACTTGGCAACTGTTTGATCCATGTAGAAAGCATTCAGGACTCTTTCAATCTAGGCCAAAACCATTCCAGGTTGAGCTGAGTCATAGGATGTTGTAGATTTACATCCTCACAAACATTAGCATACTCAAGTTTCAGATCAGACCATTCATAAGAGATGACACAGAAAAGTAATATGTACAATTGTTTTCTCAATTGTATAGTCATCATGGAAAACACTGATGCAGAAATTTTATGATATTAACACTCAAAATTCTTGTGCATAACCAAAGTTGATATGATAAAAGAGTTTCATAGAACTATGCATGTAACTTTGAACATGCTTGGCAGTTATTTAACTGTTGAAATTAGTTCTTCTCCCAAGCAGAGACATACTCCCTAAACAAACTATATCTTGTTCCCTGGAAAGGCCTAACAAGAATGACTTTAAGAAGCATACACAAGTTTTTGTAGTAGCTTTTCACACTTATTATTGGAAACAATGAATTTCTCACATTTTGTTATGGAAGATTCATTAAGATGCTGACATGAACATGATGAACACAATCAAGGATCTTTTAAGACAAATTTCAATCATGTACACTCAATCTTTATAATCTGTTGGACTAATGATTCAACATTTAGTATACATAGAATCTACCTCAATGGCATGTGATCCTATCCTTGATTCCTTTGTTATTATTAGAGATAGTGTGCAATCATACCACAAATTATTAGATCTCTTAAAATGCAGGAACACAATCTACTAATGTCTAGCATGTTTGTCTGTTAAGAGAATTTATTATTTAATCATCATTGCATCACTTATTAACATTTTACAAAATGTTATATGATTTGGTCTCCATACATTGCTTTAGCTATCAACAAAACTTAATTAGAATAGCAGCAATTGTTAAACGTAGAAGTTTAACATTATCAAAGACTGACCATAACTCTTTATTGGCTGTAACAGTCGTGACATTATCAGTTGCAAGACTTCTATTTTCCTTCTATAATCATAATATGGTAGTGTGCATCAGAGAATTTCAAACATGAACACAATGATCTGAGAAACACATCACCACAATGATGCACATCATAAAAGTCTAGAACAATTACTGACCATAATAATGCTAATAGTTGAATCAGGAGCAATGCTATATGCACTTCTGTGGATTCCAGCAATGTTGAGGAGGTGCCAGTAGGGCAAACCACAAACTGCCCAATTGAGCAATTCAAACCCCCAATGCCTAATAGGACAGAGCAAAACCCTAACATCAAACTGGGTAGGGTGAATTCCCATAATGCCTCAACCCAGAAATTTTAGATGTTCCAAACTTATTTCAAAAGTGCTTGCCATTATACATCAAAGAAGCTTGCAATTTTAGATGTCATCACTCAAGTAAGGGGCAAAAAACAAATGCTTCTGCTAACATCAAAACTACCACTTCCTTTATTCTAGCCAACTCTCTTACTGACTCAAAACATGCACTTTGATATTTATTTACATACTAGATCTAGTAAAAAAAGAAGGCTTTCAAACAATGGTGTCAAGAAGTATAAGTTGTCAAAACCAAGTAGACTTACATTGCGACATATCATGCCCTGATATAAGCATTTGTAGTATAGATTTCTTTCACAACTAAGTTGATTTGGATTTTAATATTGGCTTTAGTTGCTTAGTCTTATGCGCAATACATTTTTTTTTTTTTAACTAGAGACACTTTAAGTGCTCTCTTGACCTATTATACTAGACTTTATCCTCAATCCCATTATCCTTGTGGATATTTGTGGACATTAATAATAATTTCCATTTTTTTTTAATCGATAATAATATTTTATTTTATTAATAAAGTAGAGTCAAAATACATCAACTTCCTGTTTTTCATGAAAGACCACCTACCACCAAAAAATTTCATCTACACAAAACCCCATTTTCTTAGAACTTTAACTTTAACCTACAGCACCTTGCTTCTAAAAACCCTGTTCATCAACTACGATTTCAAAAAATTCCAGATTTACATTTGCAGTATTTAATTGCAACTACCACCCACCCTACATACAGACACCAAAATTCCCAACATACCACTCATGGTTAAACCCCTAAGTTTCAGCAAAAAAGAAGCTAAAAAATTTGAGCATTCCATTACAGAAAATTAAAAAAACTAAGAAGCTCTAGTCAAGCTATCCGGGTCCGCTCCTCCTTCTAAACCACTCAACATCTTCCACTTTCAAGAGCGCAAGTCTTTCCTCTACAAACACTCTGCTTTTGCTTGGGCCTAAGCGATTACCGCTTCTACCTCCATTAGCTCCACAAAAAGCTTTAGAGCTTTCCATCCGCGTTCAACCACCTCTCTATTGGATTTATGGACAGACACTAAGAAGGGGGGGGCTGAATCAGTGTCAAAACTTTTTCAACTTCAACCAAGATTTTTCATTCTGATTTCCTTTTCTTTAAACAAAAGAGTAATCACTTTTGAAAGCACAAAGATATGACAACATTAACTCAATCTATTAGACAACTTATGAAAATATGACTTGAGTGAGATATCTTGCATTTGCCAAAACATAGCTCAGATTTTATCTCAATATTACTCTGATTAAGGCATTCATGAGTTGAATGTAATCATTCATAAACAGAATTGAGAACAAAAATAATCCCAACAGTGAATTGAAACAACAACAACACAGAAAAGCAGTGAGCACACAGAAGAACAAAGAGACAAAAGATTTGCCGAGTGGAAAACCCTCCTGAGGTAGAAAAACCACTCCCAAACTGCCTTACTAGCTTAATCTTCAAAAACCACTGTTAACAACACCTTATAGACTAATTTCTGAGCACCAACTCAAGGAGCACCAACCCCTCAATTTGAAACACCAATTTCAAGGAGCACCAACCCCTCATTTGGAGATATCTATCTCAAGGAGCACCAACCCCTCAAATTATTTTCAGAACAAAAATAAATGTATCAGAGGATCTCTCTATTTTCAGTTAAGCTCATAACTCTCTGCTTCTAATACCCTAAGAATCCAACTCTTGTATTACAGAGTTTTTCAATACATCTCTTGATACGGCCAAAATAACTATCTCTCAGAATTACTGGCCAGCAGCACCTTCACTGTTTTCAACATTAGTTTTTTTTATACATTTCAAGTATGTCTTTTATGAAGAAATCTTCAAAAAGCGTTTTTCACAAGATTCTAAAACTCTCTTGCTAATTTTAGAATATGAAGCTAAATAATGATGATCTGTAGATGATGGTAAAAATCAGAGTAACGCCTAACCAGAGAGCTTTAATTTCTGCGCTGAAACAAGAGATTTCAAATTGTAACTGAAAGATTTTCATCAAAGCCATGACTGCCCACTAACAGAAAATCTTAACCTCTAAATTCTCAGAGGATATTTTTCCAGAGAATCGATGCTAACCAAAGATGTCGGCATGCACCTATACTTAGAAAATCACATGTCGGCCACAGAGACAGAGTTTGTTATACGTTCGTTGAGGCATCCAGATAGTCCTGCCGAAGGCAATTATAACGTTGATCGTTCCTTTGGTCCCTGTGCGAATCCATGACCTTCTGCCATCGGAGAGAAACCATATCGAAGATCTTTTCGTTTCCCCGAGATCACATTTCTGTTATATTTGTTTTAGTTGCTGAGACACAAGAGTCTTTCTCACCGAAACGTCCTTTTGTTTCATTCACTATTGCTATAGCCTTTTGAAATCGGAGAGACATCTTGGAGACAAGTCTTTGTTTTGCCGAGAGCCCCCGTGATTAAACATGTCGCCGTGACAATTCAATACCTATGTCGAAGGCAACTTTATCGCCGTCAGTCATCCCTCTGTTTGTCGCTATGAGATTCTGCTGTCGGGGAGACGTTATGTAGATATCATTAAGTTTCACCAAAAGGCTTTATCCTTTGTAAGTCGCTGTAACATAATGGTTCTCTCGCCGATGCATCCTTCTATCTTATTAGTGTCGCTATAGCATACTGTCATCGGGGAGACCTCTCGTAGAATGCATGAGTCATACCGAAAGTCACCAACCATCTTGTGTGTCGTTGAGACAAGACATAATCGGGGAGACCTTATAGAGAATACCTTTTGTTTTACCAAAAGCCCACTTGATACACATTGGTCACCGTGACACATGGTTTTTCTTGTCGACGAGTCCATTTGTACTATACATGTCGCTGAGACTTCAAACCATCGGGGAGACATCTTGTAGATCGTTTCAGTCATACCGAAACACTTTATCCACTCTGAGTCGCTGAGACAAGTCAGATCCTTATGCCGACAAAGTCCTTTTGTGTTCCATCGGCGAGACCGGAGGTCACTCGCCGAGACCTCACGCCGAAAACCCTAACTCTTACTGAGATGTATCTTTCCGCCATCGATCGGTGTGACAATGTAAATTCGCCAAGACGTTACAACGAAGAAAAAACTCTTGTCGACGAGCACCCTTTGTTGCCGGTTGGGGAGACATGATGAGTTCGCTAAGACATTATATCGATGCCGCAACTCTTGCCGATATGTTCTTTCTTGTGCCGGTCGCCAAGACACAAAGCGCTTGATGAAACAACATGCCAATAGGGATTTCTTACGCCGATGAACCTCCTTATGTATTAGTCGGTAAGACCCGACTCATTCGGTAAGACCTCTTAGCAGTAAACAAAACTCATGCCGATTGACCTTTCCATTGTCGCCAAGACCACGTGAATGTCACACCGAAAGCTGCTTGTATGTAAAATCAAATTGTCATGACATCAGAAACATCTTGCCGAAATGCAACACAGACGTTTACCAGAAGAAAGGATCAAGGAGACCCTAGCATTTTCACACCAAAATGTTCTTTTTCTGTCACCAAAACAATGTACAAATAAGATAACCAGAGACTGTACGAAGCTCAAACTGATCAGTACCATAGGATATTAAAATTCTAAATGTAAACTGTCCACTGAATGCCAAGACAAGTAAACCATATGGACAAAACTGTACCAAGATAAAGCATGAGAAACCAATCAGAAACTGTCAACAAGTAGAATCAACTAAAAGGGATTTTGTCATCAAGGACAAACCATATGATCACAACTGAGAACCAACAAACTCCCCCTTTGTCCTTGATGGCAAAACACAAATGACTCTCCCCCTTTTTGCCTCAATGACAAAGGATAGAAGAGAAGAATGTGCAGTGCTAGGAAACACAACAATGAAGCCAACCAAATACCATAAGAACCGGCTGCAAATAGAGCAATAGTGCAGCAGACATATTTGCAGGAGAGCAGTAAGATTGCAACATGCTGATATCATTGCAAAAGTAACAATGTCCTTTTCAAGAATCTCGGTCCATATCATCAACGCCAAAGCAAAGGTACCAAAATATTATAATGTAACAAACCAAATTGATACCTAAAGATTGAAGATCTGTTACTTGAACATACCACCTTCTTTGTCATGTTCGATCAAGGCACATTCAAGATCACCTACTCCACATTCAATTTGATTAACTTCAATCTAGCAGTACCAGAAATTGAGCACAAACAACCAACCTCTTCTCAGCATAAGTAACCTCAAACACTGTCCATGACAATACATATCAAAGACCAATGATACTAGTTATTCTTCTTCAAACGACACACATCATTTTACTCTTTTCATACACAAAATATAACTTGAAAGCATGTATACTGCATAATTCATCGTCAATCTGTTCTTGTACACCCATCCTCAGTCCATATGAGAACTTCTATTACCACACCAAGAACAATGAAAAATACCAAGATAATTAATCTCAGCCCTCACACAACACCGAATAATATCATCACAGAAATAACTCATAACATCAAACATGTTTCTCAATCACTGTTCTCCAAAGATAAATACATCGACATCACTTCAGAACAAAGGATTTCTTATTTTTAATATATTGAGGAACTCATCTTTTGAGGAACTTCTGAAAACTGTCAACCACTAGACCAAGCAAAAACATTCCTTAACATCATATACCACCAAAAGCAAATGCAAGATGTCATACCTCATTCTAGATTTCATAGGGGTAAAATATATTACCATAATAGACTCCCCTTGAGTCTTTGCTTCTTCTCAAGACCTGGAAGGCAACACTTGTGCAAGGAGTGCACAAGGAGTTTTCTCAGAAGCATCTTTATTGCTCTTCTTGTCATCTTGATTGCTCTTTCTTCTCCACTCCAATGAATACTTTTTCACTTGTTTGCTTAAAGTACCTGTCTTTCTATTGAATCTGCATTGTGTACTTTATGTCCAATGTTATTACATCTGAAACAAATGACTTTGTGATTGTTCTGAAATAGAAGACTTCCTACAGACATTTCCAGCATTGTTCCCTACATTATTATCACTTGTATTTATTCTACAGTCTCTTCTCAAGTGACCAAAATTGTTACAGTTGTAACACACCACATTCTCATTTCTAGGGACATTAGAATGATTCTTATTTGACCATCTTATGCAATCAATTGCCTTATGACCATAGGCATTACAAACATAACAATATCCTTGGAAAGAATGATTATACCTGAATGAATGATCATACCAAGGATGTGAAGATCTGAAGACATTTTTCCTTTCTCTATGAATACCTTTAGATTGTCTTCTAGTGTCAATGTTATCCTTTGATGCAGCAATACTGTAACCAAGATCAACCTTCATTCTTGGTGTTTGCTTGGCTGTAAACTTCTTTCCATCTGAAGTAGTAAACACTGTTTCAAGTTTAGATTTGTCTGCAGAGCTTTGTCCAACCTCATATCCCACTCCTGTAGGATCTTTAGAATGCTTTTGCCTGCCCAACATCTCATTCAATATATTAGTACTATGATCAAATTTCTGAATTTTACCAGATTGAGCATTGATACATTCAAGCTCTTTTCTTAGAGCAACTACTTCTTCTTCAAGTTTTAGACAAACAATCTTTTTAATCTCCAAATCAGAACTCACAACATCTACAATCCTCTTATATTCTTCAATTTCAATTTTATGACTTATAATCATATTGTCCTTAAGAGTTAGTTCTTTTAACAAGGAATCATTATCTGAACATTTCTTTAAAGAATCAATCTCATTTTCTAGTTTATTACACAATTCATCCTTGTCTTTTAACTTGACTTCCAAACTCTCTTCTTGCAGAAGCTGTCTTGTTAAAAACTGGTTTTCTTTTCTAAGTTGCTTAATAGTATCTAAGGCACATAGGAGTTCACCTTCCAAATCAACCTCACTTTCTGGTTCATCATATTCTTGTTCAGAGTTAACTTCATCCAAAGATTGATCTACTTTTACACAAGTTTCTTGATCATTTAAATATTCATTAATGATCTCCTTGGACTTCTTTTCAAAACTATGAAGGTTTACACCTTCTTAACTCTCTTCTTGCAGAAGCTGTCTTGTTAAAAACTGGTTTTCTTTTCTAAGTTGCTTAATAGTATCTAAGGCACATAGGAGTTCACCTTCCAAATCAACCTCACTTTCTGGTTCATCATATTCTTGTTCAGAGTTAACTTCATCCAAAGATTGATCTACTTTTACACAAGTTTCTTGATCATTTAAATATTCATTAATGATCTCCTTGGACTTCTTTTCAAAACTATGAAGGTTTACACCTTCTTCACTCTCAGATGTTTCACAACTTATTTCAGTATCCAAAGATATCTCATCTTGTAACTCACTATTCTGATTCATTTCAGTCAACTTGTCCCAAACTTCCTTAGCACTGCTGTAATGAATGACTTTTGTAATAAGTTTCTTTGGCAAGTTATTAAAAATAGCATTTATAGCTCTAGTATTGAATTCAAGTGCTTTCTTCTCCTCAAGAGTGGAAGGAGATGTTGCAGTTGTAGTACAACCCTTTTCTACAACTGCCCACAATTCAGATCCTAAAGAGAGTATGTTTCCATCCTATGTTTCCATATAATAAAGTTTGTTCCTTCAAACTGAGGAGTTCCAGATCTAGGATACTCTACCATTTCAGAGCTACTGTTTATGAACTCTTCCTCGTTATTCCTTATACTAGATTCAGGTTGAACATGATGAATAGCATTTTGCTGAAAACATCTTTTTCCCTTATTCCTTCTGTTCTTTCCCATATGAACCAAAGTACTCCAAGAAACCAGGAACAATCCTAGGTGGTTAGACCTATCAAAGGACCCTACGCTCTGATACCAATTGTTGGAGTTATGGACAAACACTGAGAGGGGGAGGGGTGAATCAGTGTCAAAACTTTTTCAACTTCGACCAAGATTTTTCATTCTGATTTCCTTTTCTTTCAACAAAAGAGTAGAGTAATCACTTTTGAAAGCACAAAGATATGACAACATTAACTCAGTCTATTAGAAAACTTATGAAAATATGACTTGAGTGAGATATCTTGCATTTGCCAAAACATAGCTCAGATTTGATCTCAATATTACTCTGATTAAGGCATTCATGAGTTGAATGTAATCATTCATAAACTGAATTGAGAACAGAAATAATCCCAACGGTGAACTGAAACAACAACACAGAAAAGCAGTGAGCACACAGAAGAACAAAGAGAAAAAAGATTTGCCGAGTGGAAAACCCTCCTGGGGTAGAAAAACCACTCCTAAACTGCCTTACTGGCTTAATCTTCAAAAACCACTGTTAACAATGCCTTATAGGCTAATTTATGAGCACCAACTCAAGGAGCACCAACCCCTCAATTTGAAACACCAATTTCAAGGAGCACCAACCCCTCGTTTAGAGATATCTATCTCAAGGAGCACCAACCCCTCAAATTATTTTCAGAACAAAAATAAATGTATCAGAGGATCTCTCTGTTTTCAGTTAAGCTCATAACTCTCTGCTTCTAATACCCTAAGAATCCAACTCTTGTATTACAGAGTTTTTCAATACATCTCTTGATACGGCCAAAATAACTATCTCTCAGAATTACTGGCCAGCAGCACCTTCACTGTTTTCAACATTAGTTTTTTTTATACATTTCAAGTATGTCTTTTATGAAGAAATCTTCAAAAAGCGTTTTTCACAAGATTCTAAAACTCTCTTGCTAATTTTAGAATATGAAGCTGAATAATGATGATCTGTAGATGATGGTAAAAATCAGAGTAACGCCTAACCAGAGAGCTTTAATTTCTGCGCTAAAACAAGAGATTTCAAATTGTAACTGAAAGATTTTCATCAAAGCCATGACTGCCCACTAATAGAAAATCATAACCTCTAAATTCTCAGAGGATATTTTTCCAGAGAATCAATGCCAACCAAAGATGTTGGCATGCAACTATACTTAGAAAATCACATGTCGGCCACAGAGACAGAGTTTGTTATACATTCGCTGAGGCATCCAGATAGTCCTGCCGAAGGCAATTATAACGTTGATCGTTCCTTTGGTCCCTGTGCGTCGCCATGACCTTCTACTGTCGAGGAGAAACCATATTGAAGATCTTTATGTTTCCCCGAGATCACATTTCTATTATATTTGTTTCAGTCGCTGAGACACAAGAGTCTTTCTCACCAAGATGTCCTTTTGTTTCATTCACTATCGCTATAGCCTTTTGAAATCGGAGAGACATCTTGTAGACAAGTCTTTGTTTTGCCAAGAGCCCCCGTGATTAAACATGTCACCATGACAATTCAATACCTATGCCGAAGGCAACTTTATCGCCGTCAGTCATCCCTCCATTTGTTGCTGTGACATTCTGCTGTCGGGGAGACGTTATGTAGATATCATTAAGTTTCACCGAAAGGCTTTTATCCTTTGTAAGTCGCTGTAACATAATGGTTCTCTCGCTGATGCATCCTTCTATCTTATTAGTGTCGCTATAGCATACCGTCATCGAGGAGACCTCTCGTAGAATGCACGAGTCATACCGAAAGTCACCAACCATCTTGTTTGTCGCTAAGACAAGACATAATCGGGGAGACCTTATAGAGAATACCTTTTGTTTTACCGAAAGCCTACTTGATACACATTGGTCGCCGTGACACATGGTTTTTATTGCCAACGAGTCCATCTGTACTATACATGTCGCTGAGACTTCAAACCATCGGGGAGACATCTTGTAGATCGTTTCAGTCATACCGAAACACTTTATCCACTCTGAGTCGCTGAGACAAGTCAGATCCTTATGCCGACAAAGTCCTTTTGTGTTCCATCGGCGAGACCAGAGGTCACTCGCCGAGACCACACGCCGAAAACCCTAACTCTTACCGAGATGTATCTTTCCGCCATCGGTCAGTGTGACAATGTAAATTTGCCAAGACATTACAACAAAGAAAAACCTCTTGCCGACGAGCACCCTTTGTTGCCGGTCGAGGAGACATGATGAGTTCGCTAAGACATTATATCGATGCCGCAACTCTTGCCGATATGTTATTTCTTGTGCCGGTCGCCAAGACACAAAGTGCTCGATGAAACAACATGCCGATAGGAATTTCTTACACCGATGAACCTCCTTATGTATTAGTCGGTGAAACCCAACTCATTCGGTAAGACCTCTTAGCGGTGAACAAAATTCATGCCGATTGACCTTTCCACTGTCGCCAAGACCACGTGAATGTCACGCCGAAAGCTGTTTGTATGTAAAATCAAATCGTCATGACATCAGAAACGTCTTGCCGAAAGGCAACACAGACGTTTACCAGAAGAAAGGATCGGGGAGACCCTAGCATTTTCACGCCGAAATGTTCTTTTTTTGTCACCGAAACAATGTACAAATAAGATAACCAGAGACTGTACAAAGCTCAAACTAATCAGTACCATAGGATATTAAAATTCTGAATGTAAACTGTCCACTGAATGCCAAAACAAGTAAACCATATGGACAAAACTGTACCAAGATAAAGCATGAGAAACCAATCAGAAACTGTCAACAAGTAGAATCAACTGAAAGGGATTTTGTCATCAAGGACAAACCATATGATCACAACTGAGAACCAACACTCTCTCCATTGGGCTTTGAGTCTTCCTTCTGGCCACCTCACGAACAAAATGCACTTCTCAACCTCGTCACTCTCTGCATTCTCAATCCCTTCCCATATGTCCAGTCCTTCTCCCGAGATGGCCCATTCCAAAATTGAGTCCATACCCTCTAAGAAATCTCTGTGTACCAATGCTTCCATCACCCCTTTCACCACTTCAACCGGCTCCCCTAAGTCTAAACCCCATGCCATCATCAGAGAATAGATGTCCATATTTGTGTGATACTTGTGTTTAAGGTCCCCAAACCCCTTGCCCAGTATCAACTACACAGATTGTACCAGTCTGTCATCATTGTAAAGAAACATTCCTTTCAGCCTCTGTTCTGATGCTTCACCAAAGAAAGGGCAGAATTGTCTCTTCGTCATGAGCGAAAAATTTGCCTCCATTGCCAATCTGTAATTCTAGAGAAAAACCAATTACAAGTCGTTTTCGAGCTCGTTTTCCACTGCAGAATTTGAAGGAAGCATCAAGAATGAATGACTTTGAGAGTTTATTGAGAATTAAAGCTCCGCATTCGGCCATTAATGTTGGACATACGTTTAGTGCCGTCACCCAACTCCACAACATTCTTTCAATTGCTTCGAACTTTGCGAACACTCATTCATTCCTTCATAATTACTTCTGCGTACAAAGCACCTCTCTTAAATCTACCTCCTCCAAATCCAATTGTCTTAAGTCTTCGAACCTCATCTCACCAACTTCTTCAAATGTTAACGCACACTTCGAAAGGATGTATGCTTCTACATTTCTGGATCTCCTTACATGACTAATCAAGAAGTCATCAAAAGACTCCAACTCCTCTTTGATTTTACCAATTATATTCTGAAGATGCCAAGCATCAATACTCCCCTTCATCACTGCCTGGATAATTATAAGAGAATCACCCTCCAAATGAATTTTCGATGCCCCCAATTTTTTGCCAAATCTAATGGCCATTAATGCCGCTGAGGCTTCAACTACATTATTAGTCCCTTCCTCCAACTTCTTCACTCCCATAGCCAAAACATTCCCATTCCAATCCCAAACAATGAAACCTGCCCCTGATGGTTCGGGGTTCCCTTTAGAAGCCCCATCAAAATTTAATTTCCACCATCCCTCCATCGATTTTTCCCAACTGACCACCACTGAACCCTTAGAAGCTGGATTAACCCAACCATGCCCCTTAACGGGCATAATAATTTCTATTTTTATTTCTATGAGAAAGAGGATTAAATTGTTCCCTAATCACAGTATTAAATTGATCCCATGAACTAACTAGAGCTTGCTTTCTCAAAGCAATAGAATGCAAGAGCCTCAAAACAAGTCAAAGCATGCTTACTAATCTTAACCTTGCAAAGGATATGTATTGTTCCAAACTAAGAGAACACATGTTAAAGTATACCTCCAATTGCACCAACCAATTGTCAAGCTTCTCCAAATCCTCATCTCCTTCAAATGACAAAATTTCAATCTTAGCCCCTCCTTTAAATAGTGGAAGACTCATCACCATTTAAAGACTCTTCTTCCTCCTTGGACTAGGCTTTTCCTTTGACCTTGCTATCTTACCTAGAGCAAAACTTCTCCATGAGTGTCTCTATTAGGCTTCTCATAGATTCCACTAATTGAGAAAGGTTTGCAATGTCAGATTCCATCTTGGAGAACCTTGCTTCAGCATCTATGGACAATTCTCTAAATTCCATGTTTCACTTTCTCCCATGCTTCTCAACTCTCTTCTACACCTAGGGGATTCAACGTCTCTTTTCAAATGTAACAAATTTCATCCACTTGATCTTGTTGTGGGCATGACCCTGTAAAACACTCACAACAACTTACACAAAGGAAAGAAACTGCTCTGATACCCACTTGATCTGTAAACTAAGATGGTTATACCATACACAAGTCATCAATATACAAATTTAAGAAATTAAGTGTTATAAACTTGTCGACCAATTAAATTAACATAAAATGTGTAAATGAGAGCAAATCCCATGCAAAACTGAGAATACAAAGGATTTACCCTGGAGAAACTACCATGTGAGAGAAATTTCTCGCATAACGTGAACTACAACTCACATAAAAAATTAAAATCTACAATTTCAAAGGTATATACTGTCCTAAGCCACTTGGTCATACCACCAACCTAGATCTCTTTAAATTCAGTCCCTATGACGTCTGGCACAACTCTCTCAAAAGTCAAATCAGCTTACAATGGCAAAACGTTCACAAGGAACTTTGAAATCTTATGGATTTCTGCTCAAAATCCCTTAAATCCCTCAAACTGGTGTCTAGAATGCATTTACAATGGCATATGTAGCTTCACAAACCCATGTGGAAGTCCAAAAGGCACCAGAAGTTGAAAAAAGAAGAATTTTGAATGCCTCAAAGCTTTCCTTGCCGCAAAGCAAAACTGCCTCTTTCTAGTAGGGGTGGTCTCAAAACTGCCACCAACAGTTATGAAACCGCCATTTTGAATTTTCTAATAGTTTTTGCCATTTTTCTTTTGAACATAAGTTTTGCATTTGAACATGAAATAACGTGCTGTTTGTGTTGAAATTGCATAACTGTTCGAAAGGAATTAAAATATGCAATAATATTGAGCCTTAAGTGCCATAAAAGACCTGTTTTAGGACATACAACACAACTGTGAGCTCGTTTTTCCATGGAATCTAAAACAAACTGGATCCATTCTTTGATCAAGTATAGCCTAAATACTTTCAGATTCCAGCCTAGCTAGCACAACTCCTGGGTATGACCTTCATTGTGGGAAGTTGGGAACCAGAAAGCGTTTCACTTTACCTTAATTATTATTGAAATTTACACCCAAAAAATTTAAACTTTTAACGTTACCCCAAATCTTGGAGTAACCCACTCCAATCAGTCTACAACCTGAATTTTTACCCCTCATGTTCGAATTCATGACCGAACTTGTAGCTAAACCAAGCTTGTCAATCCACCTACACCAAGGTTACCGAAAAAACCTATTTTTGAGGCCCAAAACGTAGACATCTAATAATTGTATTAAGTATTCAACCAAAGACCATATGCTTCAAAGTAATCCTTGTCAATCAACCGACAATCCTGTTGGGGAATATGCCTATACCCATCCCTAACTTCACCAGAGATTACACAAGATTTCCTATTCAAAAAGCATTGCCGCAGAAAGCCTCTTACGCGGTTTAAGGCAGTAAAAATCATGACATATTACACATGGTTTATGTTCCCGTTTGAAAAAAATAGAAAATTAGGTATATAAGATGGAGAAAATATTCACCTTTTCTCGTATGGAAGCCTGTAGATTTGCAATTCTTGCCTTTGTAGTAGCCAATGGGACCTTTCTTGGAAGTGAGAATTTGTAAAGCTGAACTGCGCTTCTTTCGCATGCCTCTTGCTAATCCCGACAGTAGCCCTGCCATCTTCAATGTTCCTCCTCTACAATCCACTGCACCAGCATAAATCGTAATCACATATATATGAAAAAAACATTTACGTTTATTTCAAGCCCAGCACTGCGTTTGCACAGGAAAAAAATAAAATCAAAAGGCAAGGCGCCATACAAGAGTGAACCATACCTGACAAGTAAACTCGAAGCCCCCTTCACGCAAAACCTTAGCCAGCAAATCATAAGCACCAGGTGGAAAAGAAAGTCATACAAGCTGGACCTGCAAACCTCGAATAAATAAACCATCACAAGAAAGGTAAAGACTGATCTATGGTAGGCTTTGTACTAGGTTGGGTGACTTCCTTGCTATGAATGGAGGATGAGTTTGTGTATGAGATATGTGTCGATGAGTTTTAATTTAGAAGTTCTATAAATGGGATAGCAAGCTAAGTGGATTTTGGAGGCTGAGTTCGTGTATGAGATATGTGTCAATGAGTTTTAATTTAAAAGTTTTATAAATGGGATAGCAAGGTGAGTGGATTTGTTCGTGGGAGAAATATGACTAAGAGAAAGTAGTATTGGGATGGGCGACCTCCTAGGAAGTCCTAATGCTTCCTTCTTGTAAGCATCACTTAGATGCAATGAGTGTTAAGTGTGTTGAAAATTGGGGTGTTTATGTAGCTTAATATTTTGTAAAACTTTATGATTGCTAATCTAAATATGTATTCTTTAGTATTGGGATGGGCGACCTCCTAGGAAGTCCTAATGTTTCCTTCTTGTAAGTATCACTTAGATGCAATGAGTGTTAAGTGTGTTGAAAATTGGGATGTTTATGTAGCTTAATACTTTGTAAAACTTTATGATTGCTAATCTAAATATGTATTCTTTGTGGGTGATTATCTGATTAATTCATTTTATCATTTGTAAAATGAAGACAGAAAGTTGTGGAAGAATTAGACAGGATATTAGAAGATACACAACATATACCGTGGAGAAACCCTTTCGAGAAAAAACTCCACCAAGAATCATTATTATAAATTAAGTATAGGACTCAAGGCCAATAGCCTTCCTGCACCAACTAATCAATCCATCCCAACTTCAAATGCAACCTACATAATCATGAAGCTCCAAGCAAAAGATTAAAACCAAGAGAACTTATCTAAAGGAACTGATTTCATAAGATAATTTGTAACATTAATTAAAGTGTCGACTTTCTCAATTAATACCTTCCCACTCTTAACCATTTCTCGCACAACATGCTTAGTACGAGCATAATACATAGGATTTTTGGCTAAACACATAGCACTTTGACTATCACATTCAAGTTCAACTTACTTGCAATTAAAACCAATACCTTTCTCAAGTCTTTGTATCCAAACTGCCTCTTTGGAGGGATGTGAAACCACTGAGTGTGTTGAACTTACGTCTAACCAAGGTGTAGGCTTCTCAGTCTTTACTATTGAAAAAAGTTTTTCTTCCAAGTAACCATTCCAACATATATCTCTTACCATAAGAAAACTCAAGCCTCACCTATTTCTCCAAGTATCCATGAGGACCTATAACCAACCAATCCATGCCAAACTCCAAATGCAATATAGCACTACCATGAAGTAATCAAGCAAATGATTAATGTACCCAATACTTAAGAGAACTACACAAGATCAATGTCAAAGCTCCAATCTTGAACATAAACATGACATCCATGATCTAACCATCTCCTCTTAGGAGATCACATGCACCATAACACACATAAACATCCTAGTCTCAAGAGAACCATGCCACTCTAAATGCAACAAGAGTAAACCATGACATAATAGCAACCACTCTAAACCAAGAAAATATATCCCCAATCACCTAAAGATAACCTTACCAATGATGCATCCACATCACTGCCAACAACTCCCACTGAATCGTGGTACCGAGTCACACATGGCATCGTAACTACCATCCTATTCATGAAGATCACTATATCCTACCAAAGCTCCCACTAAACTGTGATATTGATCTATACATGGCAACAAGATAAACATCAAACCATCACTTTCAAAAGCATATGGAATTTCAGACATTTCCTCATGATCAAAATTATCATAACATGTACCATGCCACAACTCTAAACCGCTAATTAAGAGTATACCATGACATAATAACAAAACCATCCTACAACCAAGAATCCACTTCATTGCCAAATGCTCCCACTGAACCATGATACTGAGCAATCCCATGGCATCATGATGCACATAATCAAAACCACATCTCATAATTAGATCCATTGAACCTTTCAATATCTAAACGAAAATTCATTGTAACAAACTTATTTTCCAAAATTAGCAATAACAAAAAATAGTAAAATCTCCCACTACAGCCAAAAAACCTCCAATCATTTAAGAGAAAGGCGTCCCAATACTCTACTCAACTTCAACTTTGATACCAAATGTTGAAAATTGAGGTGTTTATGTAGCTTAATACTTTGTAAAACTTTATGATTGTTGATCTAAATATGTATTCTTTGTTATAGACCCTTTGTGGGTGATTATCTAATTAATTCATTTTATCATTTGTAGAATGAAGACAAAAGGTTGTAGAAGAATTAGACAAGATATTAGAAGATACACAACATAAACCGTGGAGAAACCCTTTCGAGAAAAAACTCCACCAAGAATCAATGTATTATTTAATCTCTAAAGTAGATTACAATAATTTCAATCCTTGCTTGAGAATGCTTATTTTTCCTTCACCAAATCTTCTTCACAACCTGCAATAAAACTCATACAAACTCTCTTCAACTTGCTTGAGATATATAGGCAATAAACAACTTTGTAAACTCCAAAAAAGTTACAATTACAAAGCTCAATCCCTATCTCCTAAAAGGTACACCTATCTCTTTCAAGTAGAGTTTAACCGTGAAGAACAATGCCAAATCGTCATCTTCATTCATTTGGGCATCCCAAACTAAAGTAGTAACTCAACCTTTATTCTGTAAATATCTTCAAGGCTTTATCCTCAAAATAGGCACCCAAGAGTGGGCTCACTTAACTCAGCCTTCTAAAATATCTTAGCATGCAAAGGAGTTAATTCCAAGAAGCCAACTTGGGCGCCCAAGGTGGGTCCAAGTCATTCTCTGTTAACTGAAACATCTCTCTCCACCATTCATGCAATATTAATCTCTTTCTAATCCTAGTGTTTGAGAACACTTTCCAAGGACTTAGAAGATACATGAAATAAATAATGTTTAGAATTGCAATTAAATGGCATCATATTTCCAACAAAGTGGACCATTCATGTTCATGATAAATAGATTTGTGTGAACCATTACTCATTAGAAATATGGGTCGATGAATTCAACTCAATAGTTATATAGTTGAAATTTAATTGATCATAATTTGACACATTGCAAAAAACATCTTAATTATTATTTTAGGTCAATTGAACACCACTAAAATGAAAATAGCTATATATAGTAGATATAGGTTAGGCAACATGTCACATTACACAAATTGAAATGCACATGACACCCCAATTTTCATCTCTAAATTTTTCTACTTTTGTTTATTAAACATTAGCCATCCAACTAGGAAAAAAGCTACATTGTATCTAAAATAATTGTATATTAAATAATGTTATTAGGAGTTTGGTTAAGACATGAGAATATTATAGGGTGGTCCCATGTGAATTCTTATTTAGGTTTGTTATTTAAACTTTAGTAGCATAGGTGGTCTCCTATAAAATTTGAATTAAGAACAAAGGATAATATAGAATCTTCTCTTGTGATTGTGGAGTTATTATAGTTTAGCAATTGAAAATAAGTCTGGAATTATAGAGCCACTACATAATGAAAAATATGTCACACGACTACACATATTTTCCTCCCTCATTTTTTTACATTCCCCTTTAAATTTTACTCAATTATTAGACTAACACAATTTATATGGTAAAATTTTATAATCTAACAACAATTTAAAATAAGTAGAAAATTAAAAATAACATAAGACCGCTAGTTTATCAAAAGGCTCCTAAAAAATTTGAGCAATGGTTAAATAAAATAAGCTAAGAAATCTCATGGAACCATGCTCTTAGGTTGTATGTTTGTGGCAATATTATCCCTTGGTGTCATTTTGCAAGGCACTTGACTATGGGTGTAATAGCAAGTTTGTTTGTTATTTAGGCGGTGTGTATCCTTGTCCTATAAATAGGGGTTTATCATTATACTTTTTTTGTTAATCAATTAACCTCTTATAAAAGTTCATTACTCTATTTTATCTTGAATGGTTTGGTTTTTAATTTTAATTGAATTTCTATTAGTACCATATTTTGTGCAATCATGCCTATTTTTTTATGCAAGTATGTTACATCTTTACAATCCAGTTAGTGGTCCATGTTATTGTTTTGTGTTCATTTTGTTGTAAGTAAAATATAAATTTGAGTTCATCCATGGAAATGGATGGATGGGGTTTGCAACCACTAATATATAGGAGGCAAATGAATGTCATGTAGCATGTTAGAGTTCTTAAGTGAATATGACACTAAGATTAAGCATAAAAGGAAATAGTTAACGGTAGATGTTTATGAGGTGTTGGTAATGGATGGACAATGAAGAAAAATTAATGAGAGAACAATAATGCACATGATAATACACACAAGCTAAATTATTTATTTCATCTATAAACATTTTTCTTACTTTTTTCTATTAAAAATTAGTCATCCAACTAGGAAAAATGGACACATCATATTTAAAATAAGTATATTTTTAAATCACCAATAGTGGCATGGTATGATGGTTAAGTTGTGGTTTTGTTGTTTTTGCCATCAAGGTTCAAACCCCATTGGGGTGTTATTGTTGAATGTTTATATTGGGGATGAGGTCCCCATTTGTAACCTCAATGATTGATAGCTTGGATCAAAAGCATTTACCCCTTTAATAAACAAGTATATTTTTAAATAATTTTGTTACATAGGAAAGTCAAGACATGAGTATTTTAGAAGGTGGTCAATTGCAACTACTTATTTAGGTTTTTGTTTAACTTTTTAGCAATGTAGGAATCCCATATAAATTTTGAATTAATAACAAAAGATAATATGCAATCTTCTCTTATAATGGTAGAGTTGCTATAGTATAGAGTTTAAAAATAAGTTGTGAAAAATAGAGAGACTAAAATTATGTAGCCAATACATCTAAAGAAAAAGCATGCCACATAGTTGCACACATTTTCCTGCCTCATTTTGTACATTTTCTTTTAAATTTTACTTCAAAAACTTCTCATATGAAGATAATTTATATAGTAAAAAGATAATTTAACAACTACCTAAAATAAGAAAAATTTAAAAAAGGTATAGGATCACTAGTTTATCAAAAGGCTATTAAAAAATAAGCAATGTTTGCTAAACAAAATAAGTTAAATAATTCCAAGGGACATTGCTCTTAGGTACGTTTGTGGAAATATCACCCCTTGGTGTCATTGTGCAAGCCACTTAACTATGGGTGTAATAGCAAGTAAGCTTTTTGTTTAGGTGGTACACATCCTCTTTTTTAATCAAGGGTTTATCATTCTATATTTTTTATCAATCAATCAACCTTTTGTTGAAGTTTGTTTTTTTATTTTATTTTGAATGGTTTGGTCTTTCATATTTGTTTGAATATGTATGTTATTTTGTATATGTAACGCCCCGCCACGCAACCCCAAAGGAATTAAGTAAAATGCAACAAGTTTTTTTTTTTATATATTAGAAGAGAGTAGTAAATAACATAACATAATCATTAATCAAATTGCATAACTTAATCCTTTGAGGAACACGAGGTTGTTACCTAATTTAAATAATTAACTAACTATTACATGATCCATAATTTCCTCCACCCATAACAGTAATTACATCAGTAACAACAAAATAAGAAACATGATAAAATAATAACCAAAGTTACAACATTATTATGAATTCTCCTCAAAACCGAGGTTACAATTAGAGTACATTGCATCATCATAAGATTACTTAACAATAGCACCATGTGCATAATTATACAAGACTATCCCAACTAGGTGGGAATGATACATCAATAAAAAGAATCACACAAATACATAGATCTGGGACCCACGAAAAAGAATCCATGAGACAGCAACTCAACACCGAAAAATGAACCTGCATAAAAAGAAGAGAATCCCAATGGGGTGCAGAACACGATCCACCCGACCACCCCCGTGCTAGGAGTTGCAAAGGAAGAGGTTCCCGACCAAGACCAACAAAACATAACCTCACAATCAACTAAATGAAATCACACAACACATAAAAGCATTCAAATTCGAACAACAATAAAAACCATCAATACGAAGCAAGTGACTGATTCCAGAGGATTTCCAAAAGACAACATAAACATGAATGTTAGAGGAGAGTGTCATCGCATGGCTTAACATGGATTCTCCAGGCTACCCTATCGCAAGGTGCCGCCTCCATCTACTGATGGATTATCCAGGCAACCCGAGCGCTAGGAGCCGCCTCCATCTATGGTTATCCAGACTACCTATTTCAAGGTGCCGCTCCATAGGGTTGCTCATGCGGATCCGTTACCCTTCGCGAAGACCAGGCAACGAACATGCTAACCACGGCCTTCTCAATCCCCTTTAGTCTGTGGTAGCACTCAAAGGCGGATGAGGCAATAATTATCTTTTTAGTGTGTTACTACCCAATCCTAGTTAATTATTAAATTATCACTTATTAAATTCACTCTGACGAGGGCTATCCTGGTGCCCCTTTGTGCGCCGACCACCCACTCAGAGCCACTCCCTCTAATCACTCAATCACAGCACAATAACCACAAAGATTGTACCACATAAAAATCTAAATCAAACAATAATCAATGTGAGGCATAACCATCTCACCAATCACAAGGAATCACTTCCACAATTTGGAACAATCCAAACGTATAACCAACCATAGACATCTCAAGTCTAAATTCAAAGCAAAATCAAAGGCAACCACCTTATCCCACCTCTGGAATCACTTAGGTTCCTAACCAAAATGATACACTTCTAAGGTTTCCCCAATAAAAGAAAATTCCCATCATTCATGAAATGATATTACTCAAAATAATTCATAAACAATAATACAATAAAACACATCTTGATACACAAAATTCCATTTAATTTAGACATCTAATTTAATGCTATGTCTCAACGTTACATTTATTTTCTTAAAAGAAATGCTCTATTCAACGAAATAAAACAATTATAACTATCTTCCCAAATTATCAAATTAAAACTAACCTAAAACAAAGTACAATTCATATATATAAAATCCACACATATATATAAATATACAAAGCATTAACATTGATATTAGTATAAACATTAAATTAACCCCAATGATTATATATCTACTTAAAGAAACAATATATATAAAGAAATTCTATAACTTTTATGATAAAATTTACAAATAATCCATATATATGTATATATATTAAGTTAGAATTGCATACTTACTTTAAATACATATCAACCAACTCGCAGTCTAATAACCCCACTAATCATCTATTTCTAGATCGACATAGATCTCTATAAATATAACTTGTTTAATTACCCATACTCAATTCTATTATCTATCGCCTGATACACAAATAAAACATATAAATTAATACAACAAAATTCAAATATTTATATATTCCGAGTATGGTTCCATTAACGCAGTTATATTTCCAAATTAACACGCATTGCAAATATCACATCCACCTCAGGCATTCGAAATACAAGTAGCTAATACATGTCTTACGGAATACAGATTCAGCCAACTGGTTACCACACCATTTCAAAAGAAAAACGAGTCAAGACATATACCTCAGTAAGAGTAAGGGCGCAAAAGAGGAAAATAATTAACTCAGAAGTTTCCAACGCACACAGGGTCAGGAAAAAGAATTGCAAATAACAAAAATACTGGTAAAATATGTTACACAACAGACTCCAAATGGCGTTCAAAAGAAGCGAACGGTTGTCCTCGGTACTTGACACGCTATCCAAAGAAAGAACAGAGAGATGCGGATGAAACCGCTGTCAAATATAAGCGAACGCCCCCAAAACAAGAGTATAACGCACAATAGTAATAATATATGACGCCAAGAACAGCGACCCACATAAATGATCTGGCAAATGGACGGACATCGGCCATAGAGCCTTTTATTTGAGCACAGAACCAAACAAACCAGGCTAATAAAACTTCATTCCAACACAGGGGATAGGCTCCACTTTATCGCGTATTCAGCCAGACAAGTGGATACAACCTTTGAACTAAAGCTATATATAAATATACAAATAAAAGTAATGCTTGCAATACAATCCAAATTCATTCCATGATGGATAAACAGCGAGTAATATGCATAAGGAAGATCTAATGACGGACACACTATACAGCAAAATCTTACAACGATTGGCCAAAAGACATTACTATATGCAGCGCGAGAGTCAAGGAAACCCTATGTACTCAATGGCAGGGAACGGAGGTCGGGGAAAATTCTGGGCACTGCCAATCTCCTCTTCCTAAACTCACAGAAGACTGGAATAGAGGTGCAACAACCAACAGCTAAAACAGGGGTTTAAGCAAAACATTACGCTTTCAAAATTTTAATTCCTGATTTGCGGATTTCTGTGAAATCTTGTGAATTAAAAAATTCCAATACGGAGTTCTGTATACCGCTAATATATAAAAATCACACCACTCTGAGAGAGGGGAAAAATTTATCAAAAGAAAAAGAATAACGTATACTATACTGGGGTAAGGAACAACATTCCAGAAATCGATCTGACCCAAGGTTCAACAATGGACAAAACGCGAGTTACGCAACCACACATTTCGTACAATATAATTAAACAAAATAATTTATGGTATTACAAACCGGCCAATCACCCACAGAACAAAATAAACTCCTCTATTCGAAGCGAAAACTCCCCAATTCTCACAAATTTAAGACATTTCCCAGAAAATAAAAGTAATAATTTATTTCTACCAAAATTTATACCTATAAATAATAGTGAATCCATGGAGTCAAAGAAAATAAATAAATAAATAAATAAACAAATGTACCCATTTTAACCCGGATTCACCGTCCCCAAATCCAATATTTTATTTTGGCAAAAGAAATTTCCAGTACAGGCAAAACCTAATTATATTTTACCATTCTCTATCAATTATGTTTTTCCTCAAGTAAATTGCATTAGGGAATTTTAAATCATATTTTCCCTGATTTTAAATGTTAAATTTGCAAATCTTTACAGACATAAATTTTCCCACACAAAATTTATCACAGCCAGAGATTCAAAACAGCATAGACAACTAGAACAAAAACATAGCAATTAGATCAGAGATTTCAAGAGAAACTTGGCATCCTACGACTGAAGAAGAATTCCACCACAGACGCTTTTCTCCTTCTTCACACGCTGGCCCTCTTTCTTACAGCTTCCTTTCCGAAATCAATTTTCTAGCCCCGTTCTAAGATTTTTCCTTCCCATATAAAGAATATCTTTACAACCACCCAACTCTTTCTCTTCCGTTCCCATGGAAGATTTACAAAATAACTAATTTTCTTCTATAGGAACTCCCGCTTAATTAATTATTACCCATGTATTTATTTATTTATTTTAAATTACCACCAACAAGTTATAGTTATTTATTAATTTACTTTTAAGCAACAATTTCTTTCGTTGTAAAAATTACTTCCAGTTAATTCGATTAAAACAAATGCTTATTAATAATTAACTTTTAATTAAAATATAACTAAACCTCAATACTTCTTAACTCATAATTTTTAATTCTAAAATAATTAAATTAACTATCACCAACATAATAATTTAATTAAATCATCTAACTCCAAACAATCGAAATAACAAGACAAAATCGAATCAACATATAACTCAATAACTCATACGAATGATGGACTTGGGTCGGGAAACCCTTCCTTACAACTCCTTTTTAACCACATCGTACCCGTTGGGTTTAATTTGTGCTCGCCCTGTCCTGCCGAAGCAGGTGGAGTCGAGACTTTTAGTCCTGCAATCCTTGCAAACAATTAAACGTCAAGTAACATATAATCTCCATTGCAAACACATGGTGAAAGGAAATAGTGGGGTAATAGGGCACTCGCAAGCGAGTGGTACTACTCTGTCCTCCCACCATAAAATACTAACATGTCATCGTAAACATAATACCATTAACGCATATAAATTAAGAACTTATCATTACATAATAAATCAAATCATCTATGCATAATATATCATCAATTGCTACACACATAATGCCAAGGGCAGTAAACAAATCAACTAAGAAACCACACATGTTCAAATATAAAACCACCACACAGAGTATCACAGAGTGTCCACAATCTCAAAAGTAGCAAAAGTATCTAATGAATCAATCAACATGGGAGTATTACAGTATAATTATGTCCATTTCATTGTGCAAGTATAATACATCTTTATAACCAAGTTAGTGGGCCATATTCATGTTGTTGTGTAGTTTTATTGTCTAGTGAAATTTGAATTTAAGTTCATTCATGAAAATGGATGGATGGAGTTTACAACTACTAATATATAAGATGTAAATGAACAACAAGTAGGATTTTAGATTTCTCTAGTGAATATGATATTGAGATTGAGCATAAAAAGAAATAGAATGATAAATGTTTAGAAGTGTTGATAATAGATCAACAATGAAGAGAATATAATAAGAGAATAACAAAGTATACCATAATACATGTAGGCTTAATTATTTATAAATACTAAATCATTAGGAGTTTTGAATTAGTTTAACCTAAAATTATAATGGGATGTTTATGAACATGTTTACCTCAATTTGACAAAATATAAGATCATGACGTTTAATCATTAGATCAACAATTTTTT
The DNA here is from genome assembly GCA_007258455.2 of Sequoia sempervirens. Classification (NCBI taxonomy): domain Eukaryota; kingdom Viridiplantae; phylum Streptophyta; class Pinopsida; order Cupressales; family Cupressaceae; genus Sequoia; species Sequoia sempervirens. The sequence continues at coordinate 53,395 of VDFB02012113.1, forward strand.
CTTGAAATATATAGTGATGGAGAGAAACATTTTCAATATCAACCAATTATTGAATGTAATAATTAAGTATCTTAATGTGTTTGGTGTGAGCATGATATATTAGATTCTTCAACAATTTCAATAAATTGTCATTGTCATAAAAATATGGAGTAGGTGTTTTCTAAGGAAGCTAGAAAGCAATGAAAATAAGGTATAGTGATATAAATGTTGGTAACGGATCAACAATGAAGAAAATAGAATGAGAGAAGAACAAGTTTCATGACCGTGAGAGGTGAAATCAAACAAATAAAAATGATAATAAGATAATAGGAATCAAACACCAAATGTGTTAGGAAAAGGTGTGTTGTCCACCTTGCATGATGGTATAATGTAATGTCTTATTTATTATGTGGTGCCCCTAGGGGATCTAGGGATGTGTGCATCACATGGGTTAGAACTCTTGGGGCCACTTTATGTGTTGTATGTAACATTGTGATAAATATTTACTATGGGGATGCACATTGAGGAATATTTAATATTAAAAAAACTTAGTACCAAAAAGTAAATGTGGGGGTTAATGTTTTTGTAATATCATGGCATTAGTCACATGTTTTTATGTAATACCACTTGGTGGTTTTGTATGAGCTTGTTTATATAAAATCAAGCACATGTGTAGTTGTATAAGGTTGGCTAGTTGGTTGTGCTAGAATAAAAGGTGTTTTCTAATTAATTATTTACTCAATTATTAGGTCCCTTTTCCTCTAATTACTTAAGCTTACTTAGGTCATATTCTTTTTATGTCTCATGTCATAGGATGAAAACACATGTCATAATCTTGTTTTATCCTCACCTAGGGTTTCTAGGTTTTTTATCCTTTTATAAGGATTCTTTATTGTATAATCATTATGATGCACATTAATTATGACTCATGCTTTGTTGGATCAATAGCTCTTGGCCTCCATAGCTTTGTTATTATATCTTTCTATGACAGGTGTTTGATTGTAGGTGATCCTTTGGGAGTTGTGTAGTTGATTTTTCACAACTTCTACATGGTATCAGAGCTCCAGACCTATAATTCCCTCTCATTCTTTTGAGACTTTTTTCCTTGAGTTATCATTTGGTGCATCCTAGACCAAAACACAATCTTCCATTGGATTCAAAGTTGTCAAAAGAATCATATTTGCCTTTTGTTTGGCTTGATTTGGACTCCAAAGATCAGATCTACAAGGGTTTGAAGTAGTTTTTTTCAGATCTAGAGGGTAGTTGTAATTTCAAAGCATTTTGAGCCAAAATGGGCATTGCCATCATGCTCAAAACACCCAAAAACATTAAGACTGCCTATCAAATCATTGAAATCCATGCTAGAAGCATTTGGGGCAAAAAAGTTGTCAAAGAGGTCATACAACCTCCCCAACATATGTACAAATTTGGAGGACTTTTTAAAACAAAATCAAGTTTTTTAGTTTTTTTAAAATATATTAATATTAAAAAAATTATATTATATATATATATTAATTACTGCAATCTCGAAGATACCACCCCTGTAGAGCATGGTACCCTCAAGCTCGCCCCCATTAATAGGGGTGGTACCTTATGGTACTGTCACCCCCACCCTATGTGCAAATAGGGTGGTGGCCCATAAGGGTTGCACCCTTTATTAAGAGGGGTGGTAATGGGAGATTTCCCCACCCCACATTATTATATATATTTAAAATAAAAAAATAAAAAATAAAAAATAATTAAAAAAAAAACTTTTCTTTAAATAAACCCCAGCACCCAGTAGTTTTTTTCCCACCCCTAGTCGCATGGGCAACTGGTGCCTAGGCCAGAGAGACAAAAAATATATTTTTTAGCAAAGGCTCTAAATTTGGCAGATCTCTAAATTTGGAGGTGTTTTTGCCAAATTGGGCAGAGGTGTTTTTTTCCCCAGTCCTACCCTTCTCCATTGGGCTTTTCAATTTTGCACTTCATCTTCCAAATGAGATATCTCATCCATACAGTGATCTTTTTTAGTTCTTTTTTTTTAAACAAGGTATACTTTTGTATCCTTCATAGTGGCATATGTAGTTTTTTAGTTTTGACTTCTGCTTTTTTCCATAAATCGATTTTCTTAGTGTTGTTACTATGCAATTCTCATTTTAGAGACTTTGGCGGGTCATATCTTCTACATCTGGGCTCCTTTTTGAGTCCCTTTTTTGAAACTACATGATTTTTGTGTACTTTTAAATATCATGGTACTATCAAATTCCTCCTTTTTTAGAAAATTGTTTTTCAGCATGTCTTTTTTAGACATTGTGAGTTTCCATTGTAAGCACTTCTCATTATGTAAATACACTAAAATAAAGTGCCTCGATATTGTACATGTATTATTAGGATCTTGCACATCATATTGTGCGTATTGTACTCACACTATGATATAAAATGTCATGGGGGATGGTGTAGGCCTTTTTTTTGCCATCACACCTTTGTCATTGTCAAATGAGTGTCCCTTCCATGACAGTAGTGAATCACAATGATTTTTGCCTCATGCATGTGTGTCTTAGTTTACACACCCTTTTTTCTTAGCAAGTACTTTCAGTTGCACATTTAGATGTTCTTGATTCTCCTTCATGCACTTCTTGGTGGCACATAGTTTTAGTGAATTTGTTTTGGCTCTTCCTTATCAACATTATGGGGGTATCTTACTATTAGTGCTAATTCTTCCTTGCTTTCGATTTGGAGTGATCTTTGTATCTAGTTTTTGTTCCTATGTACTAGGTGGATGTAGTGGTTGATACCCATGCATTTCAGTGAGATGGGACAATTTCCATATAAACACTCTTGTATTCGTAATTTTTGGAGGTAGCCTTCGATCTTCAATTGATCAGTGTTTTGCATACTTTTGGTACCTGTATCATATTTATCTTTGAGTTCCAAATGTTTTTCCTTTGTTTGCCATCTAATTTGAGTAGTATCATTGGGGGCACTCATGCAGATTCTTGTCTTCTTGATCTTGATCACCATTTATTTCAGAGGAGGATCTTCTTTCAACATTGTAGCAGTCATTCTTCGATAGTGTTTGCAGCTTCTTCGTACTTTATTGGTGTTCTTCATGTTCATCCTTTGTTCCTATTCTTTTGGGATAATTTTATTTGGAGGCTTCTTAGACCTTCATCTTGTATTTCTCTCTTTTGGAGAGGAGTTTTCTCCCATAGAGTTTTTCTCCTTTTCTCCAATTTTGAGAGATCTTTTTTTGTACACGGGTACCTTGCCAGGCCTTGTTTGTTGAGACCCATCATGCATTCATTTTTAGAGTTTTGAGCTTCTCCCTTTAATTTTCACTTAAGGGGGGTGTTAGAGTAAAAATTATTTCCTAATTAATTATTTACTTAATAATTAGGTCTTTTTTTCTCTAATTAATTGAGCTTACTTAGGTCATGTTCTTGTTATATCTCATGTCATAGGATGAGGACATATGTTATGATCTTGTTTTATCCTTACCTAGGGTTTCTAGGTTTGTTATAATCCTTTTATAAGGATTCTTTATTGTATAATCATTATGATGCACATTAATTATGATTCATTCTTTTTTGAATCAATAGCTCTTGGCCTCCATAACTTTGTTATTCTCTTTTTCTATGATAAGTGTTTGATTACAGTTGATCCTTTGGGAGTTATGGAGTTGATTTTTCACAACTTCTACAAGCTGGTTGGCTCTTGATAGTGTGGATGTAAATCTTAACTAAGTTAAACATGATTGTAATAAGCAAATTAAAACAATGTAATTAGCTAAATCAAGTTGCATTCCCAATGAAATTCTTGCAAAGTTAAACTAGGAAGCAATTAAAACTTGAAATAAAACTCAAATTGCACAAAGAATCCTAAATTAGCTTGGATGATGTTGAAGTAAATGCTCTCAAATGGATGTGATAAAATCCAATTGCCCTCAAAGATAGTGATAGCAATTGGAGTATGAAAATGTGTGTGAGTCTCAATAGCATGACTTTTCTATCAAAAGATGGATTCATTTGTCTTCAAATAATGCTTTATTTATAGGAAAGCAAATGAAAAATCAATGGATGAGATCGATTTGATCTATCAATGGTCACAAATGAAAGGAGGATGAAACATGGATCAAGGATTCCAATCCATGGTCAAGGTTGAAAGTTGGCAAGGATCAACTAATTTAATCAATGGTCCAAATTAGCTTTCAACAAACACACTTCCTAAGAATTAGGAAGAGGTTAAGAGATATTTTGGAGGAATGAGTGCACAAAAGAGGATATTCCATAGGAATATTCTCTTTTGGAGGAATGTGTAAAGGAGGAATATTCTAAGAATATCCCCTTGTAAGTAGGAAGGTGAGGATAATTAGCAATTTAGTTAATTAAAACTAAACTTAAACGTGCAAGAGGAGGAATAATATGATACATTAAATATTTGATTTTAATGGATATAAAATGAAAAAGAAATGGATGAGATTGATTTAATCTATCAATGGTCACAAATGAAAGGAGGATGAAAAATGGATCAAAGATTCTCATCAATGGATGAAAATCAAAGGTCACATGGATCAAGGAAAGATCAAGGGTTAAGAATGATTCAAACAAACACACTTTGTAACAACTTTTAAAGTTTGTTTGAAAGAAATCATTCCAGTTTTAGAGCCAAATAGGAGAATATTCCTTAGGAATATTCCCTATGTAAGTGGATGGAGGGAAATTAGCCATTTAGTTAATTTAAAACTAAATTTGAATGTGAAAGTTGAAGAAATTTGAATGAGTGCACAAGAAGGAATATTCCATGAGAATACTCCCTTTTGGAGGAATGTGAAAAGGAGGAATATTCACTTGCAAGTGGGAGGGTTAGAATTAATTAGTAATTTGATAATTAAAACAAAGTTTCAATTATGCAAATTAGAGGAATTCAGGATATCCATTAAATAATTAACTTATTTACTGAAAAGGGATCAAAATGACATTTAATTAAATAATTAAGGTTATTTAATTAAATGAGATGACTTAGGGTGTTAAAATTAAATATTTTGATTTATCCAAATTAACAAGACGAGATGTGAAGGTGAAAGGGGGTGAATTAACCTAATTAGATCAATTAATTAATAGATGAAAAAGATGCATTTAATCAAATAATTAGGCTTATTTAATCAAACAAGCGAAAATGGGATGAAATTAAAGATGATGCAGTGTTAGTATATCAGATTCAAAAGTGTAATATCATTCAAGACATTTTTAAGTGTTTACATTTTGCCCCTATTTGAAGCAAGGTACCTATTACATTGGTTCAAAGACTGATGTCTTTTTCGGCTACTGCTCAAATCAAAAAATTAATTCTTGATTTTTGGATGCCCCATTGTTGCCCCAGTGGAAGGAATTAAGATGGTACCCTGCCCCCTCAAGAGGTCAAGTGGAAATTTTGAATTCTGGGTTGATCTCTCGACAAAGGTTCAACATTAGGTTAGCTTAGAGAGGACAAAAGATACTTCTTAGAAAGCTTAGATGTTTAATGTAGACAAATTTAATGATGTATAGACAGTCATCGACCATGGGTAGCCTCATGTATGTTTTGATGTATCACACATATTTGACACTTGGATAGAACTATTAATAAAGATAGAAGAATAAGATGGATGGATTGACCATTGATTTTAAGATTGATTCAGAAGTCCAATAAGTCCACGAGTCATTGATACTTTATTAGATTATGGTGATGAGATGATGATTTGCTCATTTCTAGGATTGGGACTTTCTTTCATTCCTTATTTTTGATATAACACATAGACATGATGCATCATGGTATCGATAACCAGGATGTCGTTGTATCTAGTGTGATGGACTTTGACTCTACAAATAGATAGGATAGTTCTTGTTCACACCTCAACATACAAAACCTTGTTGGAATGTAGTTTAGAAGTCTAGAATATCTCAGACCAAAGCATATACAATAGTCTACCATTTACTCTAAACAACCCCCCTACACACAACAAAGCAAGTATATGCCAATATTTTTTTACAAGAATATCCCACAAGCATAACAAACAAAAGATAATGATCAATGCCCCATTCCTTTCTCGCTAAATCATTTTGATAGACATTATCAAGAGGTCCTTGGAATGGGTCAACAAGATAAAAATATCTCTTGCCAAAAGGTGTAATGTGTTTTGAGGATAAATATCCAAAATGATTGCCAATGATAATGCCCATTGTAGGAAGGATGCATCCTAGGACGTGTTATCAGATGTTGGTGGGTTGATAGGTTGTTTGAAAGGCTGTTGATATAAAGTTTGATTGACATGTTTGATAATGATCAAGAGTTTGATTTTTTTGCATTTAAGGGTTCTACTTTTGCTGATTTTTGTACTTGTTTTTTGTTTGTTTTACCAAAGTTTTGAAGGTGATGATTGATTTATTATGGATGAGGTTTATTGCGGGTGAAAGCGAAATGGGATGGGTGGTTTTGGAGTTTATAAAATATTTCAATATTTTTAGTGTTTTGTAATGTCTTGAGGCTATTTTTGATCTTTTTGAATGTTTATGTGAATGTTTAGGTTTTCGATTATTTAAGGCTATTTAGGGTTTTCCAAGGTTTTCCAATGTTTTAGGTTTTCAAGTTTTCAAATGTTTTTGGTATTTCTAAGTTTTCAAATGTTTTGGGATTTTCTGAGATTTGACCAAGAACCTAACCTAAAATACCATCCCAGGGTCCTCGGGGGCTTGTCAGAGATTAGCCTTGCCTACATTATACACGCAAAAGCCTCATAGTTCGACTGACATAGACTTATTGTTGATGAGATATGAACACTTGATGGATTGCCAGTATATTATGATAGACTCCTAACCTAAAGTGTCTCGGGAGCACATTAGTGATGGCCTTGCTTATGTTCAAGCTCAGAGACAATGTAGTTCAACAAGGTTCTATTTTGGATTTTTGATTTTTGATGTTTTGACCTTTTTAGGGATTTTTGATGTGTTTAGGATGTTTTTGGATTTTTGATGATTTTGTAAGTGTTTTTGGATTTTTCGCACAATGTTGATGAGTGTATGGATATGTGACAATTTCAATGATTTGTTTGGGATTTTGTTGAAAGCCTTGAGCTAGGATTGATTGATTAGATTAATGGATTACCGATAGTGATAAAATTATTGAGGATGTTCATTGCGCGAAGGCGAACGCTGCATTCATAAGTGTCAAATATGTAATCAACAAAGGTTACTCCAAATTATGGGTTGAGGTGATTCTTTAAACATAATTGACTATTTGCATGGAACTCATCCTCCAAGTTGGAATGTGGATCAACTCATTAAAGATACTTTAATCATGATATGATCTTGTGAAGAGACTCACGTCTCACGTTTACCGAGAAGGAAACTCGGCAGATTTTTTTGCCAACGAGGTTGTCAGTTTAAATGATTTTCGTGTGTGGGAGGAGGGCTCAATCCTTCCCGAGAAAGCTAGGAGTTTATTGAGGAATGATGGTGTGGGTCAAGATGCTACAACTTTTATGTTCTATTACCTTCTTCTGTTTCACACGCTTTGTGGGTGTCTTCTTGCTCTCTAGTTTCTAGTTGAGTGTTTTTTGCAAGGGTTTGCTTGTTCTGGTGTTGTTTGACATGCATGGTGATAAAAGCATAATTGAACCACATTCCTATGGGGGCATCAGGAAAAAGAAGAAGCTTTGGACTATACTGCATCATAGTAATTTCACTTCATTCTTAGAGAGGTTTCATGGGCATGACCCTAATTCCTCAGTGCAGTTTATGTCTTTCTGGCATAATTGCAGGCTTAAGATTAATGGCCTGGAAGTGGAGGTAAATGAGGAATTGGTTGCTTTTGTTACTGGAATGTCGTCAGTTGGCCGCAAGTTCTCCAAGGACAAAAAGAGTAACAAGGAAGCGATGGACCAATTCTTGAAAGATGATGAGCAGAAGAAATTAGTTAAATTGGAGAGTTGGGGTTATGAGAGAAAATCCCTCAAGAAAATTTGGGTGAGTGTTGCTGAGGTGCTTATGCACTATGTGACTCTAGAGGGGAGGTTTACTGCTATTCTTGGTCACCACTACACTCTTCTCAACCATTTTAGACATGGTTTGTTCATTTCTTTCCCTTTTTTCTTGTTATCATCTTTGGAGGTCTCTGTGTATGCTCATTTGAAGAATAGGAGGGCTCTCATCCTCCATGAAGGTCTTATATTATTAATTATGGAGCATGTTAAGTCTCTTCTCCCTACTCTAACCATTAAGGGTATGGAGAAGACTTTGAGTGATGTTTCTGGGTCGTCGGGTTCAGATTCCTCTTCAGATGAGGAGGAGGAATGGAACGAAGAGGAGGAGGATGTGTCCCCGGTTGTTCTGACTATGTCTTCAAAGAAGAGGAATTTGGGTGGTTCTAAGAGTAACAGGGATCCTAAGTGGCTTGCTCTTTCTAAAAGTGAGGAGATAGAAGTGGGCTTGGATGATTCCCCTCCCAAGACCGTAGAGGTGGCTATTGGTCTGGATGTTGTTGGTGGGGGCCATGAGGTGGGGTCACAGGATAATGCTTTGGGTTTATATGACAAGCCCCAACTAGGTCATTGAAGTGTATTTCCAACCTAAAAAATAAGGCCTCAGATGTGCTGGTGAAGGACCCTAATGTGCCTGGTGATGGCAAGAATTATGGTGTTAATACAGTGGACATTGAGGACTCCCTGATGCAAGATTTTCCCAATGTGGAGTAGGACAAGGAAATAAGGGGTCTTGATGAGGAGGATGCAGAGAAGAAAAATCTAAACAAGAGCCTTTAAAGGCAAATCCTCTCTTCGAGGACTTTTCTTACCTTGATGATGAATCTACCTCCATGTTTGAATTGTTAGAAATGGCTAGGGTTGGGGCTATTGTAACTTTTAAGTTAGCTAAGTGGACTCTTCAAGAGTTCAATAAGATTAATATCAAGATTAGATGTTTGAAGGAGAATCTGAAGAATGTTCTGAAGGGCTCGGTGTCAGACATTCTTATTGATAGAATTGTGGACCTTGAAGGTTCCCACCATGATTTCAAATCTTTGTGTGAAGATAGGTTGGCTACTTTGGAAGCCAAGATTCTAGGAATGAATACGAATATCAAAAAGCTTTTGCAGGCATGTCATATCTCTATGAAGAATAGCGCAAAATCCTTAGAAGTCCTTTTCAAAAAGATAAGTGAGCTTAGGGAGGATCAGGTTTATTTCTCTAAGCTTATGGAGAAAGAGCACTTGGTTAAAAGAAAAGGTAAAAAAGCTGCTAAAGATGATGACAAAGGACCTATTGATAAAGGGTCAGCTGATTGGAAGAGATCCTTTGATGCTGAGAAGGAGCTACTGGATATGATCGAAAGGCATAGAAGCCAACAGCTTGAGGTGGCCAACACCTGGAATAGTTTGAATTAGTGTCTGGTCTTCTTCTTAGTTGCTTTATGTTTCCTGTTGGGTGTAGGTTTTTTTCCTATTGTTTTGTTGTTTTGATGTTGTTGGGTGTTGTTAGTTTATTGTCTTTTCTTTAGACTAGCACCCATTTTGTTATGTTTTTTGGTTGTTGGGTTGCTGCTAGTGACTTTCTGAAAATATTGTTTAGCAACACTTAGTATCTTTTTGTTGTAAAGTGTTTCAGGTCCCTTCAAAACCTGCTTTTCCCATATAATCAAAACATTATTGAGGATGCTCAACAATGCAAGGATGGTGTTGAACAACACAAATATTGGGAAATGATATATCCCGAGATGATGATGGATTGATTGGATAAGATAGATCAAGATTTTGAAGCTAGGCTTGGAACAAAATCGATTGGAATGATTTGATGTGACGTTGAAGTGCAAGATAGATTCAACTGATATTGATTGTTTAGATTGATGTTTGATAAAAGATAAAGCTTGATAAGGAACATATTCTCATCAAAATGTGCCATGGGCTAGTGATTTAGATTTTTTCTTACAAATGATTTGACCAATTTGATTTTGCGTTTTGCAAATGTTTAGATCACCACATCAGTTATAGGATATAGCTCAATATTTATTCCCAAAGCAAGATGTAAGTATCTATCCCTAGTGTCTAGAAATGTATGGAATGCCATGGGTGGATGCATGGATAAATGACTGGATTGATGGATAGGTATGCGAAGGATACCAAGGATTATCTTGTGGTAGGATAACATGTCTGGATAGATTATGCCTCTTTGGAAAATGCCTCAAGGCTCAGATAATGTTGGTTAGGATAGGATGAATGATAATGACCCATGTCAAGGTGTTCATCATAAGCAAGTGTGAAGTACATACCAAACCTTTGCCAAGATCAAGATAAGTTAGATTGGATGAAAATGGATTGGATAATGAATCATGGATTTATTATGGATAAGATGGATGGAATGCAATATTTATTATGGATGGGATGAGATGCTTCCACTTAAAATGGTACACATAGATGCTCGATTCTACTCATGACGCCTGTTTGCCAGGATTTCATCATGGTACTTTCCCAAAGCACCACCAAAGTGGTTTTCAATAGAGGACAATTTTTCTCTTGACTATTTTTTTTATTTTTTTGATTTTTTGAAAGTTTATGCTCATGTTGAACCACCCGATGGTGCTGATGTAGACATTGCTAGTGTTGATATAGATGTTGTTATCATGATGTGCCAATGATATCCTACTTGGAGGAGTTGCTTTGTTAGGATACAGACACTTGAATGTAACCCATGGATTATCTCATCTACTTTGTCAAAATTGAAGTTAGCCTTACCTAGATGCACACATTGTAATAGAGTGCCCTTAGAGTCCTTATGATAAAGAGTTGCTACCAATACATGGTCAATACGAGAGTTGGATACCATCGATGTCGAAGTGGATGGTGGAATGTGTTGAGGGATATAAGATGTAGATGGATTGGTTGACTATTTGGAATCTTTGATTCTCCAAACTTGGGATGATGAGCAATGAGAGTGGATATGAAGATTATATTGGGATCAAATTCTTGATATACCTTGTAGGTCTCCCTTGAAGCTTTCTTTTGTATAGATGGAAAATTTTGATGGATACATGTCCCTTTTTGACTTTTCCCCATAGTTTCTTTGACTGATGGAGTGTGATAGGGATGATTTTCTTTATTTTTCTTTGGTATCCATTTGAATTTTTCTTGTCCATTTTTCTTTACTAGTTCTTTTGCTTCAATAGTTTTCTCTTTTCGTTGATATAGACCTCTTTCTTATGGTTAGTCCGAATTAGGGGGTGTAATGATGCATGGACAATGATTCATGATATGAATGGTTGGAGTGTTGGTAATCATTTCATCACAAGGACTGTTTGTGCTCCCCATGTTGGTGTTTACGCTAGATAAAGTTGCCCCCAGTATTTTGGGAGTATTATTAACATGCTTTGATTCTGTTGTTGACAAACCATTTCCTGGTTGTTCAAGATGGTTTAGCTTTGTTGATTCTTAATAATGTTTGATATCATCCTACTTACTTTCTTCAATCTGTATGAAAGATGTGTCTGATTTTGATGCTTCTTTAAAATGCTTTGATGCTTTACAATCCCTATGGGAGCCTTCCTCATGATCCATTTATGCTTGCTCTTCAAAGGATGATTCTAATTCACCATTCATGTAGAGGTATTCTTTATGATTAATTTTTGATATGTCTATGGATTCTGCTATGCCTCAATCATGTGTAAAGATATTAAGAGTAGGTGACTCTTGTTCGTTGGTAATGATATCAAGAGTAGGAGACTCTTATTTTGCATGAAGATCATCTATATGTCTATTAGGAGTAAGCATCTCATGGGTAGATGGAGAAGTATGTGATATATGGACAAGGTCATTATTTGTGAAATCTTGTATGGATTGGAGAATACCCATTAGATCATGGCAGTATCTTGGAAATATGGATCCTTGATCTTGACTTTGTGTGGTATTATCTTCAATATGCTTGAGTTCATGTTCTTGCCATGGATCAATTTTAAAGGATGGATTGTTTGCAAAGGGTTCTTGAATGTCTGAACATTATGCATGGGTATTGGTTCAATATTTTCTTGATCTTCAAGTGAATTTGGATCAAGTTTTGAATTAAGTATTTCTTCAATATCTGCAACCATGAGGTCAAATGATGGCAATATGTCTTGGAAAGGACCATTGATAGAATTTCATGAAATATGTTGATCATGCTTTGGAATAAATTCTTGAGGTATGAAATCTAACTCATTGGGTGATGTAGAGACATCATCAACATGATCATTGGCGGACGAATCTTGAATTTTATCCTAAAAAATGGTGTTCAATGGGGATATTATCAATGTTTTCAATCATAGGATCAAATGATGTTAACGCTTCTTAAAATGGATCATTGCTGTATATTGTTGATGGGTTTTGATCATGATTAAAAAGTGACTCTTGATGTATGTTGATTTGATCATTGGATATGGTAGAAACATATTCAAAGGGATCACTAATGGATAGATCTTGATCATTGTTTTCAACAATTATGGTGGAGAGATTGTCACTACTATCATTAGTGGTTGAATCTTGATCATTATCCTCAACGGTTATTTTTCCTTGATCAAGAAGATTTTAGATGAGATCTTTGAGTTTGATATAATCTGACGTGTCATGACCTTTTGTGCTATGGTATTCACAATAAGCATTATCATTATCCCATGGGAACTTGATGCTAGGTTCACCCCCATTTAATGATGTTGGTGTTGGACACTAGGAACACTGATAGGGGGGGTGAATTAGTGTTCCACAATATTTGAATTTCAAATCAGATCTTAAACTATCAACAACAATATTTAACTTTTAATAGCATCCACGACAAGCAAACATAAGGAAACATGCATGCACATTAATAAGACAATGTGAACACCATAACACCATAATTTTTACGTGGAAACCCTGTTAGGGGAAAAACCACAATGGAGATTAATCCACAAAGTATACTATGTTAAAAGTATGATAAAAAAGGAAATGCACTTGCATTCAGGCACATTGCCTAGAACTCACTACTCAAAATAGGAAAGGCTCACTGCCTGACAAAGTATTTGAGAATACAACAAAATGTTGAACTGAGAATATAGCATCTACAAATACCTAGATTTAGTTCCAATGAGGCACATAAAATAGATTCTTGGACCTTCTATCCAATTTGCACTTCTGCTCTACTCTTCTACAGAAACCCTTATATAGCACAAACAAAATTCGCTCAATAGATCATCTAATATTAGCCCATATAGTTGTTCTACACTTTTTCCCACACACATACCTTCTTACCACTTCATGCATCACATACAAAATAAATTACCAATATCCTTTATATATTTGCTAACAAGATTTTATTACTATATGTTGGCTTTAAACAAAATATAATATTCTTCCATATGGCAGGTCAAATCACCAATTGGAATCAATGCGTACCCACACAAGTCAGCTAGACCCAAAACAAAATTACCAACATAAGAAATAGATAAACACATACTCCTCATACATCTGGAACACGCCATACACAATAGGTCAGCCATAATGAGAAAATAAGCAATAAATCATTCTACTGAATCTCCAAACTCATACATGGATCAATGTAATAAGGTAATATACATGCTTTACAAGCTTCCCTGGGGATCCACACAAAAAAATAATGATCCGGTGAAGTATTTAGACTAGCTTACCAACCAGATACTCTATTCTTCATCCATTTTGCCAGTAGAGTATTGTCTTCTACTTTCCTTGCTAGAAGGAATTGCTTCTAAATTGTGGACCACACTACTAACTCCAGTTGCCATCAATGACAACACTAGTAGCTAAAAATGATTTCCCAAAGCCATATGCCAACAGTTGGAAGATTGATAAGTTTAGCATGGACTCACGTGTTTAATGTTGATTTGATTGGCTCCCCTAAAGGAGTGTATTCCCGTTTTTCATCTTGTGAGATTTGTTCTTGTTGAGATTCATCTAGTTGTGATTCATCTTGGAGATGTGGTGACTGATCTTGTTGAGGTTGTTGATTTTGATATCCAACTTCTTGATATTGAGGATTTTATTCTTGATATGGTTGTGGACACAACTCTATGTTTTAATGACATGGTTTAACCAATGGGGGAGTGTGTTGATTTTGGGGTGGAGATGTCTCTCGGTGATATGAATCAATGAATTTGGTAAGTGTAGCAATTTGATTTTGCAAAATTTGATCTTGATTTTGATTTTGATGACCTTGATATAGTTGATTTGGTTGTTGGTCAAGCATATTTGTAATATATACTTGTGGTATTTGTATGGGATCATGCACAAATTAATTTTGGACAATGTTTTGATTTGGGATGATGTTTAGATTTTGCATCATAGGTTGGTATTGAACATTGTTGTGGTTGGGAAACACATTGCTTTGATTTAGGTAACCTTGTTTTTGCATGGTGTTACCTTGATTTGGATCAATACATTGATTTTTCAGTATATTGTTTGGATTTTGAACAACATTGGTGTGATTTGTAAATGTATTTATCCCATAGTTCACCAAGTGTGGATTTGATATGTTCATGTTTGGTAAGTTTGTATTTGATATACTCACATTTGAAATGTATTGATTTGATGGGATAATGTTGTTTTGTTGAAGAATCATGTATTGATCATTTGGTTGATAGATTTGTAGGTTTTGACTTAGATTTAAATCTTCCATAGGGAAAGGTGTTCCAAAATTTAGATTGGGCATACTCACATTTTTTGTATAATTAAGCTTTATAGGATATAATGATCCCATATGTGGATTGAATAAATGTGAGTTTTGATAATCAATTAGTATTGTAAGGCTTTGATAGTATGGTTGATTTAGATCGCTCATGATGTATGAATCAAGTTTACATTCCATGTTTTTCTTGTGTTTTGACCTTGTTGCAAAAGTGAACCTATAAGGTGTTTTGGGCCAATGATGTGAGTGGATGATGAAAGGGGTGAGTGATATGGGGGATGAACTTTCTAAAATTTTGGACAACACTTTTAGACAAAAGGTTTGATGTTTTGATGTCTTGGATAAAAGGTGATAATGAACTTGCAAATCTTTAAGGTAGACTCATGACCTTTAAGATAAACTAGTTCAAAAATGTGACGACTAACTCAACTAAGCGTATGGAAAAAGATCCATTTCACACACAACATAGCTAAGTTAGGGGATTGGTTTGATAATTGTCTAAGTCCAAAGAGTGTTAGTGTGTCCAAGATTTTACAAAGTTTGGTGAAGTGAAAGGTGAAATATGGGTGGGTGTATGAAGTTGGGTAGCAATTTCGTGGCCACTTTCTAAAAAAAGTTTGAAATCTCATAGCGCGAGCGCGTTATAACGTGCTCGTGTTATAGCATGTTAAAAGCAAAAAAAAAAAGTGAAAGTCTTCATTTTCACTTCAACTATTTTCTTCTTTTTCCCACAGCTAAAATCCCCAACTTTCACGCTTGCGTTCTAGGAGGAGGTATTGGGCAAAAATCTTCAACAAGAGTTGCTATTTCTTTGCAAGGATGGTGCCACGACAACAAAGAGGTGGGACATGTAAGTATTGTTTCTTGTTTGTTTTGAATTTCTTAGTTTTAGGTTGATTTTGTTAGTTTTAGGTTATATTTGATATATAAATTTTTGAATTTGTAGGAGATGCAAATGAACCCTCAAACCCACAAAATACTCAACAAGAAGAGCAACCAAATCCTGAAGAACAAAATCCTCAACAAGAAAATCAACCTCAACAACAACCTCCTCCACTAATCCCTCAACACCCTCTTAGCACTCAACAAAATTTAATGAGTGAGATTGAGAACAAAAAAAAACAAATTGAGGATTTTATTAGTAGGTTGAGTGATCCAAATGGTTCAGCCACAAAAAGAATGACCCTCACAAATTCATTGAAAGACATGTTAAAAAATGTAGATTCAATTAGCAAACAAATAACTAGATGGCAAGATAGGAGGTAGGCAACTAGGGCATATTATGCAGATAAACTATCATATAAACAAGTAAAGGATTTAAAAATTACAAAAGGTGATTTGTGCTCATTATTCACTGACCCACACACAAATCAAAATCTTAGCCTCAATGCAAAGAGGCTTCCTATTCATTGGTGCCACCACCAAGAGATTAGAAACCATTTTTATGATAAGTGGTACATGGTCTTTGATGACTGACCGTGCAACAATTGTGAAGTCCCCCAGTGTTTTCTTAGGAAACTATATAGTGAGTTCGTATTGAACAAAATACCAAATTATTTTGATATGAGGTACTTCTAGGGGAGTGGTGCGGGGTCGGCTCAAGACAGGCCTGGTGCATAGTCAGATTTTACGCGATAAGGGAGACAAGCTCTCACTTGGCTGCCTCGTGAGCACATTGTTATGCCTATCATTGTGAAGGAGAGTGTCGATGTAGAGACATTATAGGCAATCAACACTTTGACCTAGAGTGTCATCCATCATACTAGCCCTATTCTACAGTGCCATCCAGGGGAGTCTTCGAGTGGTGGCCTTCAAACCCATGTGTGTCAATATTGTAGGGTGACTTGTTCATATGACCCCACCGACACTCAGGAGGCTGCTATGTAGGATCCGTATGTAGCTACGAAGATGGAGAGGGCGGCTGACATTTTGCATGATGTGTATGGCATTGATACTCAAGTAAAAGTTAGCATGTTCATTGAATTTAATTTATTAAATTTTGATTTTGAAATGCAAGATTAACTAATTTAGTTTTATGATTTTAATAAAATTGCAGGGTCATAGTGTTGAGACTAGATACACCGGTCCTCCACCTACTTATTTTTGTAGTACACCTATCAGCGAGGTATGTAACTAGTAAACAAATATAAATTTATTACATGTTAATAGCATTGTTTTACATATGGTATTTTAATATGTGATTTTGGATGTTGAACAAGGTAATATTGGAGGTTTCGAGGGAACACCTCCCAGTGCCAGTGGATTTACTCAAACCTTCACGCAGGTAATAAAATAAAGAGTTTAACTAATGAATTGTACTTAATAGATTTGTGTAGTTTATATTCATATCGTTGGTTACATTGCATTGCACATCATTCAAACTCAAAGCATTACTTCACATTCCATAACTAATAACTAGATGTTGATAGATGACAAAATTTCAACTACAATATAGTTGTTTAGAAAGTCAACATAAGCAGTGATGCAATTTCTTCACATGGAGGCATGTGCTTGCAAAGGTGCACTTGCACGAAAAACTATGAATGCTTGGAAAAAATCTATGAAACCATAATAGTAAGCAATAGCATAGACAAGGTAGTTAGTAGTTTCAAAAAATGCCTTGAAGAAATGCGGCCATGAGACCACATTTCTTTGAGGCATTTATTCAAAATGCTCACCAACTTTTCTATGATAACACATTTTTCATACATGTGCACCAAAGCATTTTATCAAACTATGCATGCTTCCTTATTTCTATGGCTAAAAGCCTAAAATAGGTTCTTTCCAACAAACTATGGATGCTTGGAAAAATATCTATCAAAGCATAATAGTAAGCAATAATACCATAGAGAAGGCAATGAAATTTTTGAAAAAATGTCTGAAAGAAATGCATTCTTATGGTGATGGAATGCCATGACGTGCATTTGTTTGTAATGGCACTCCATCACCATGAGACCCCATTTCTTTTGAGGCATTTTTTCAAACAGTTCACTGCCTTCTCTATGCCACCACAATTATCGTACATGTCTACGAAAGCATTTAATCAAACGATTCAACGACTTGCTGCTATGGGTAAAAGCCTAAAAACACATCCTTTCGAACAAGATATGGATAGGGAAAATAGTAAGCATGATAATCAGAAATATATAGTTTAATAAGTACTCAAAATTTTGTTCATTAGATCTCAAACACTATAAGTCATGAAGTGGATCACTATTGTAACTTTTTTGTGATTAAATAATTTGTTGTTTTATTTTCAGACGTTGGTTGTGGAAACACCTCCAAATGTTATGAGGGCAATGGATATCAGTGTTTCATCTGTTATACAATCCTCGATGGCTCTAACATGGGAGGTATGAGGAAAATTACTAAATTTCAATTTACATTTGTTGTTATAGATGTTAGTTTGAGCAAAAAATCAAACCAAATTATTCATTCGTAGTCTAATTTCTATTTGGATGGTTTATACATAGCTTGAGCATGCCTCAACATCGGCGTGCAAATATTTCCCTTGTGGAGAGTGATTGTGATATGGCCGTAAGTGATTATTTTTTTAAATATATCATTTTTTATAATGTAATTTTTATATATTAATGTCTTTACTTCTTATTGTAACAATTAAAACTTCACCAAGAACTTAACAGTAGTAGGAGGAGCAGCAGGAGCACTCCTCGAGTGCAACAAAAATGAGTGACAGACCTATCGCCATTCGATCGACCAGCAAAGGGCAAGAGTTTATTTCGAGAGCCTGGAGAGCAATGACTTTTGATTCTAGAGCCCTTTGTTGTATGCCTACATGGCAGTTTTGCACATATTTTGTATTGGATATATTTGACATTGTATGCCTATATGGCATTCTCGTAAGCCTATATGGCTTTTTTGTACCTATATTTTATACTTATATCGACATATATTGATGTATGTGTACATGGCTATTTGGTTAATACAAATTTTTTTTATCGATGGCGTCCATATTTGCATGCTATAAATTCATGGTTCAATAGATATGAGTTACATGTATTCAAGTGTACACAACATACGTGTATACTTTGTGACTTATGTGTGTTCCAATGTATACTTTGCGACTTATGCGTTTTCATGCGTATACCTTGTATTCGTGCATATACTTTGTATTAAGTTGTGTATACTATGTATTCGTGTGTATACTTCAAGGAATATGTGTTTGTGACTACTTGTGCTTCCCTTATTCACATGTACATGCTTGACTTATTCACGTGTATACTTATTAATTGGTTAGCCATAACATTAATCATTGTTGTCCTTCATGGTTTGTCTTGAATAAATTAATTGATTGATGGTAAACAACTTTATCTAAAAGAAAAAAAACACGTTTTAAATTGGTATTCTATGAAATGATTGATAAAAAGATTCTAATATATTTAATCCTTTGAATGGAACAACTCAATTAAGCAAAGGATACATAAGACTTTTCCTTTTAGATTAACAATGCATGGAAGTTTTAAAAAGTATCCTTGATATTACAAAAATATATGTGTTTATACACTTCAATTGTGCACTCACCCTTTGGTTCTTTGAAAGAAAAATCTGCTTATGCCATTGTTACACTGTACAGGTAAACCAAATTTTGTATTGTGGAGCTATATTAAGCTACCACTCTCAAGACCAATGTAACAATGATACAAAATAATGTTTGAGACTGCAAGAAGACATCAAAATGGCTAGTGTACTAAACAAATTCTTATGACTTATGAAGAACACTGGTAACTCTACTCAGTTGGCTTCTTTTTTCAAAATCATACAAATTGAACCCTAGCATCAATAGACTCTGTATATCAAGCTACCACAATTCAAGTTTCAATGATGAATATTTATCATGCATGTTTTAAATGACATTCAAGTTTATGGTGGTTTTGTTGTTTATATTGTTTTATGTGATATTCTAATCCTAATGCATGCTTCTAGACTGCATATATATTTATATTTTGTTTTTACATGATTTTTGTACCAACAAACCGAACCCCCCTCCAAAAAGATTTGGCCTAACCGGAAAACCGAACCTCTGAACCCAAACCTGAACATCAAAACCTATTCCAATACTCTTCATTTTGCCTGCAAAAACTTAATTGACTACCAAATTATGTTGTCTCTTGACGTTACCCACTTTTACTCCCTCAAACATCTCTTTTTCATTCAAAACCCTTATTTTCCCAACTAGGGCATCATTCTATAACATAATTTTGACCTCCCCTATCCTTGCAGACCTTTTGAACACATCAAACTCCACAACCTCACCCTATTTCCAACCTATTCTAACTTATTTTCAAGCAATTTCTTCTTTTCACCTCTTCTAGCCTTGCTTTTAAGGGGCCTCAATTTTGAATTTTGACTAGGGGAAACATTAATAATCTCTTCCAATGCCTTTACTAATGCTATTTTATTATTCCTACTCCCTATCCTACTTATATCAGGCCCATATCACAGAGAAACAACCTAAACAATAGGTGGAATGGCCTATTTCAACATATTACACTCGAACCCTTAAGGGATTGATCTAGTTGAACATAGCTCAGAGCAATTCTGTGTGTTTGGGTGTGAAAGAGGACCATGCCTAGAGTAAACATACCTATTCAAACACGTTGGAACAGTCTATTTGGTCACACAAGTTGCAGAACGAAATTTGCACTAGTTTGCAACTTTCCATTGCTTGCATTTGACATTTTTTCCATCAACTAAAAACTGGTCACCACGGGAAAACCACTCCGAGATAACAAAAATTGAAAGAGGTTATTATAGAGGGGTCTAATATGATCCCATAGGTTTAGATGAGAAGTTTCTAAGCATCACAATATCCGAGTAACAACATGCTGAAGTTTACAACCATTTTGCACTTTAGACCCTTAAGGGATCGATCCAGTTGAATGTAGCTTAGAGTGATTCCACGTGTTTGGGTACGAAAGAGGATCATGCCTAGCATAAACATACCTATTTGGATGTGTTGGAATCATTCGTTTTCCCATACGAGTTGTAAAACGAAAGTTGCACCACTTTGCAATTTTCCACTACTTGCATTTAACACTTTTTCCATCAACTGAAAACTGGACACCATAAGAAAACTACTCTAAGATAACAAAAATTGAGAGGTTATTGTAGAGGGTCCTAACACAATTTTATAGGATTAGATGAGAATTTTCTAAGTCTCACGGTATCCGAGTAACATGTTGAAGTTTGCAACCATTTTGCACTTTAGACCCTTAAGGGATCGATCTAGTTGTACGTAGCTCGAAGTGATTCCGCGTGTTTGGGTGCGAAAGAGGACCATGCCTAGTGTAAAAATACCTATTTAGATGTGTTGAAACAATTCATTTGGTCACACGAGTTGCAGAATAAAAGTTGCACCACTTTGCAACTTTCCACTACTTCCATTTGACACTTTTTCCATCAACTGAAAACTGGACACCACAGGAAAACCACTCTGAGATAACAAAAACTGAGAGAGGTTATTGTAGAGGGGCCCAACACGATCCCATAGGATCAGACAATAAGTTTCTAAGCATCACAGTATTTGAGTAACAACATGCTGAAGTTTGCAGTCAATTTGCACTTTGGACCCTTAAGGGATTGACCCGGTTTAACGTAGCTCAAAGTGATTCCATGTGTTTGGGTACAAAAGAGGACTATTCCTAGCGTAAATATACCTATTCAGATGCATTGAAACAGTTTGTTTGGTCACACGAGTTGTAGAACGAAAGTTGCACCACTTTGTAACTTTCCACTACTTGCATTTGACACTTTTTCCATCAATTGAAAACTGGACACCATAGGAAAACCACTCCAAAATAAAAAAAATTGAGAGAATTTATTACAGAGGGGCAGAGGGGCCAACATGATCCCATAGGATTAGACAAGAATTTTTTAAGTGTCACAGTATCTGAATAACAACATGTTGAAGTTTGCAGTCATTTTGCACTTTAGACCCTTAAGGATTCAATCCGTTTGAACATAGCTCAAAGCGATTCTGCGTGTTTGGGTGTGAAAGAGGACCATTTCTAGTGTAAAAATACCTATTTAGATGCATTGGAACAGTTCATTTGGTCACACGAGTTGCATAACAAAAGTTGCACCACTTTGCAATTTTTCACTACTTGCATTTGACACTTTTTCTATCAACTAAAAACTGGACACCACGGGAAAACCACTCTGAGATAACAGAAGCTAAGAGAGGTTATTGTAGAGGGGCCCAACACAATCACATAGGATTAGATGAGAAGTTTCTAAGTGTCACGGTATCCGAGTAACAACATGTTGAAGTTTGCAGCCATTTTGCACTTTGGACCCTTAAGGAATCAATCTAGTTGAACATAGCTCTGAGCAATTCCGTGTGTTTGGGTGCAAAAGAGGACCATTCTTAGCATAAAAATACCTATTCGGACATGTTGGAATAGTTTGTTTGGTCACACGAGTTGCAGAATGAAAGTTGCACCACTTTGCAACTTTCCACTACTTACATTTGACAATTTTTCCATCAACTAAAAAATGAAAACCACAGAAAAACCACTGCGAGATAACAAAAATTGAGAGAAACTATTGTAGAGGGGCCCAACATGATCACATAGGATTAGACAAGAAGTTTCTAAGCATCACGGTATCCAAACAACACGCTGAAGTTTGCAACCATTTTACACTTTGGACCCTTAAGGGATCGATCCGGTTGAACGTAGATCAGAGTGATTCCACGTGTTTGGGTGTGAAAGAGGACCATTCCTAGCGTACACATACCTATTTGGATGCGTTGAACAATTTTTTTGATCACACGAGTTGCAGAACAAAAGTTGTACCACTTTGCAACTTTCCACTGCTTCCATTTAACACTTTTTTCATCAACTGAAAACTAGACACCACAAGAAAACCACTTTGAGATAATAAAAAAACTGAGAGAGCTTATTGTAGAGGGGCCCAACACAATCCAATAGGATTAGACGATAATTTTCTAAACATCATAGTATCCGAGTAGCAGCATGTTGAAATTTGCAACCATTTTGCACTTTGGACCCTTAAGGGATTGATCTAGTTGAACATAGCTCAGAGCGATTCCGCATGTTTGGGTGTGAAAGAGGACCATGTCTAGTATAAAAATACCTATTTAGATGCATTGGAACATTCCGTTTGGTCACACGAGTTGCATAACGAAAGTTGCACCGCTTTGCAACTTTCCACTACTTGTATTTGACACTTTTTCCATCAACTGAAAACTGGAAACCATGGGAAAACCACTATGAGATAACAAAAATGGAGAGAGGTTATTGTAGATGGATCCAACAAAATCCCATAGGTTCAAACAAAGATTTCATAAGTGCCATGCTATCTGAGTAATACCCCATCAAAGATTGCTACCCTTTTGCACTTTAAGATTTGATGTTTCATTGAATTGTATAGTTCCGTACAGGGTGATTGTGCTACATTTTCAATGGAATTCAGTGGGCAGCAGCCTTAACTTTGTTTTAGTTTTGGTTTAGTTGGATTTCAAGTGATTTTGTGCATTTTAGAAGCCAATTACTGAGGGTCAGTTTGTATACCCTGTTTTAAGGGTTTTGAGTGCATTAAAATGTCATATTTAGCCTTTCACCCATTGTATGCTTCTATAACTTGATGTAAAGGATTAGTTATGGTTATAAAATATGTGTGCAAAGTTTTGTGTGCAAAGAGGGTGAATAGAGGGTTTTTAGGTGATGCCCTAGATGTCAAATGGTGCATTTTTTAGTGGAAAATGATGGTTTACTGCTAGGGTTTGAAGAAATCTTTGGGGGAAATGATATCTCTTGAACTTTTAAGCTTGTACAAACCTTTTTGAAGGTGTTTTAGACTTTGGTTGGCTGTGGGAAGATTTCAAGTATGGGTTTTCAATAAACCCTTGCCTAACTTATAGTCTCCAAATCTCATCAAATGGGCTTATCTTTTAGAGAAGGTCATCCAATGGCCAACCAAACATCAATCAAGATTTAACACAGACCCTAAGACAAATTTACAAGAGATCATGCCATGTTTCTTTGTACCATCATTAAGATCCAATAGACCACCTTGCATAAAGGCTACTAAATCAACCCTATTTACAAAGAGACGGCCTTTTAAACACCAGATCTTCAATCAAACTCCTTAAACAACAATATGTTATGTTTCAAAACCTCTAATTCCATTATTTTTTTCCAGGTCCAAGACCTCTAGACCCCTAATACACCAAACCCTCTATTTCAAGCAAAATACTTGGGTTTTAATGAAACTCCTATCTCCCATACTTTCCATACCCAAACAAAGCACCAAACACACTTACCAGACCCTACACATGGTGAATAATACATTACATGGATAGTCCTTCCCACATTTTGTCAAAACACCACTTGAAACCCTCATTTTCATCATGAAAATACCCTGCTACAACCCTAGAACATCATCCCAAACACCCAACCTTGACTCCACAACATTCTAAATAGGTTAGGCATGTATTTTACAAGTTAGATGATCCATTCCATAAGTTATAGTAGGCACAAAAAGTGGAATGGGTTGAATTACATCATGAAACCCTTCAATCCAAGAACACTGTGAAAGTAGGTAGCAACAGTAAAAACAAGATAACTTTCACTATACAAAGAGTTAGAACCTATAAATAGGTGAAAATGAAAGCTAATTCATCAATCTATAATATACAATAGGTTTTAAATCATCTTAGTGTTCATATAGGCTATACAACAACAAAAAAAGTGAGAAAAACTAGTAAATTTATGGAAAATAACATTCTTCTTGATAAAAAATAGGTTACAAATCAACTAACAACCTCTCCTTCGAGGCATTGAAGGTTATTATACATGTTTACTATAGGAAAAATAAATTTAGAGGCTTTGAAAGGAACTCCATGAAAACCAAGCTCTCTAAATGGTATATCAAACTCTAGTTCAAAATCTTTTAGATGAGGCTACTCCCATAGCTCTCTTACTCGCTTGACAAATCCTTGAAACTCTATATTGATTTTATTTTTCCTGTCCCTCTCTTGTTGTTCTTCATCAATTTCATTAGGATCATACATTGACCTTCTTTCCCCTCCTAAATTTTGGACCACATCCATTACCTCCACATAAAACTGGACATCCTTGGTCTTCTTGGTTCCCACGCCTTGATATGGTTATGCAAATGAAAATGAAGAAAAGTAATCATCTCCTTCTCCTAGCTGGAAGAATGCATGCTTAATATTTTTGATACATGATATCAACTCTCTTTTCTGCTCTCATGGTTGAATATCGAAATCTAGTATGGTGGGCCTCCAGAGTTCCAGTCAGCTTTCTTCCTCTTCCACCAAATGTTGGCCTGATCCACACATCTACCAACCTAATTGGTTTTGTTTTTGAAAGATGGAGTTTCTCCTGAGTCACCAATGTAGCTCTCTCTGCCTTTTCAAACTTTTTTATTGCTACAAATCGTCTATAGGATTTAATCATTTATACCACATGGTTGATATGCTTTGAATCCTTGCATCTAAAGGAAATTTCCTTTACATAAATACTGCTAGGGAATTTCAATGTTGCCATTGTAGTTGGTATTAAAGTCAGTACCTGCAACATGAAGAGTGATTTTTATTCCTCTTCTACATTAGAGGGTTCATATCCTTGATCTGACTCTTCCAAATTATCAGAATCATAATCACTAGCTTCCATATTCAAAAATTCCTAACCAAAATCTTCAATAAATTTATTTGGATCATCAGTAATAGTCTTCAAAATTGGCCGCTAGTACAAGTTCATTCTGCTTTCATAATACTTTATAACCATGGAGTTCAGCCATTCGTTGATGCCATCAAGTGAAGATTGAGGAATGGCGTCAATGCAGAGTACATCTCGCTTGAAGTCTTTGAAAGCAATAGCCATATCAAATTCCTTTTGCCCAAGTCCTACTCTCTCAAGGCTAACAATCTCATTCTCACTAATAGCGATTACTAAGAAAGGTAATTCCACCAACTCTACCAAATAGTTTACCATAGGAACAATAAAAGAAGAGGCTTTGAAAGGAACTCCATGAAAACCAAGCTCTCTAAATGGTATATCAAACTCTAGTTCAAAATATTTTAGATGAGGCTGCTCCCATAGCTCTCTTACTTGCTTGAAAAATCCCTGAAACTCTGTATTGATTTTATTTTTCTTGTCCCTCTCTCGTTGTTCTTCCTCAATTTCATCAAGATCATACATTGACCTTCTTTCCCCTCCTAAAGTTTAGACCACATCCATTACCTCCACATAAAATTGGACATCCTTGGTCTTCTTGGTTCCCACGCCTTGATATGGTTATGCAAATGAAAATGAAGAAAAGTAATCATCTCCTTCTCGGCTAGCTAGAAGAATGCATGCTTAATGTTTTGATACATGATATCAACTCTCTTTTTTGCTCTCATGGTTCAATATTGAAATCCAGTATGGTGGGCCTCCAGAGTTCCAATCAGCTTTCTTCCTCTTCCACCAAATGTTGGCCTGATCCACACATCTACCAACCTAATTGGTTTTGTTTTTGAACGTTGGAGTTTCTCCTGAGTCATTAGTGTAGCTCTCTCTGCCTTTTTAGACTCTTTCATTGCTATAGATTGTCTCTGGGATTTAATCATTTGTACCACATGGTTGATGTGCTTTGAATCCTTGCATCTAAAGGAAATTTCATCAACATAAATACTGTTAAGGAATTTCAATGTTGCCATTGTAGTTGGTATTAAAGCTGGTACCTGTAATGTTGAAAATTATCCTTATATAAGAATTCCCTTCATCTTGTTGGCTTGTAACACTCTTGATCGTGGCTACATGAAATCTGATTCTGATTCCACTTCTACATCAGAGGGTTAATATCCTTGATCTAAATCTTCTGAATTATCAGAATCAAAATCAATAGCTTCCATATTCAAAAATTCTGAACCAACATCTTCAATAAATTTATTTGGATCATCAGTAATAGTCTTCAAAATTGGCCACTAGTACAATTTCATTATGCTTTCATAATACTTTATAACCATGGAGTTCAACCATTCCTTGATGCCATCAAGTGAAGATTGAGGAATGGTGTCAATGCGGAGTACATCTCGCTTGAAGTCTTTGAAAACAATAGCCATATCAAATTCCTTTTTCCCAAGTCCTACTCTTTGAAGGTTAACAATCTTAATCTCATTAATAGTAATTACTAAGAAAGCTAATTCCACCAACTCTATCAAATCGTTTACCGTTGGAACAATAAAAGTAGAGGATTTGAAAGGAACCCCATGAAAACCAAGCTCTCTAAATGGTATATCAAACTCTTAGACCTCATTCTTGCACATTTACAACCATATTCAAAGATTTTCCTTCAAAAGGATACAAATTCAAATATTGACTTAAATAGCCTTCAAGAGGCTTTAAATAACCTTTACAAATGTTTCTACATCTTTCCAATCATGCCTAACTGTTGTTTTTGTAACTAACATGAATTATTACATTATAAATCAATTGTGGATGTGTTATGACTTTATTCAATTGACAAAACTCAAAACATAAAACTAACTTAAAAGACTTCCATGAACCAAATTTGATCAATAACCTTGGTGCCCTTGCACCAAATTTCAATATTTTAGTAAATGTCATTACAAGTAAATCTCATTATAATGCCTTAGGTACTCTGTTCTCACAAATATTTTACAATGTCACTCATGCATTCAAGATTCTCTTATAATGTCTACATCATAGGTTTTCATTTAGAGGTTAACTTCAAATGAGTAACTTGATATTCCCTCGCGAAGCTTCACACACTCTTTTATAATGGCTTCAAATTAGAATTGAGATTTGTCAAGATCATCAAAATAAGGATGTTGCATTACTTTTTTAGCTGAGATTCTCTTTGATGGCTCAAAAATCAGCATTTTTTGCAAGGAGAGACCAATCAATTTTTACTAGTTTAGTTACAGATATGCAAAGTAAAAGAATAAAAAGAAATAACTCATCCAAAATGGAAATGAAATGAAAATAGATGGAAGGAACTTATAGATAGGCATGGTAGTCTCTCAACTTAGTCACTCTTGGCCATACATCTTCACTGGGAGTTCCAAGATACCTATTGCACACAACACCTCTCATGAATATAATATCTTGAAATTCGAGATGCTCTTATAATGTCTACATCATAGGTGCTCATGATAAGGTTAACTTCAAATGAATAACTTTAAATTCCCTCACCAAGCTTCGTACGCACTTTTGTAATGGCTTCTTTAATCATAATTGAGATTTTTCAAGATCATCAAAATAGGTATGTTGCACTGCTTTTTTGCCTAAGATTCTCTTGGATGACTCATAAATCTACATTTTATGCAAGGGGACACCAATCAATGTTTACTGGGTTACTTATAGATACACAAAGTAAAATAAGATGATAGCATTAGCATCAAACCAATTAACATGGATACAAATATAAATTAATAAGAACCATTATGCATATACTTACAAATTAATCCAATGAACCATTTGGGTTTGCTTTACTCTTTATTGTGTCAAGTATTGCCTCATGGTCAGACTCATGGACCTTCCACAAGGTCTTGTTCAAAGGTCTACCCCCATATTTGGTCAAACGAACATTGGATACCACAACAAGGTTTGAGTAATGAAGAATCTTACGATGTGTGTCAAAGTCCTGAAACAACCAATGTTTAACACTATTATGTGGGTACCTTCTAAGCCACGTTCCAGTAACAACAACTGAGCTTGTAGGGTATTCAATGTTTTCTCCATCTATATCTGGGCCTTCCAATTTCTTTTTGGCCTCAACACAATGACACAAGTAATAGTCTATTCCCTCTTTGTTCTCTTCATTTTCAATAACTACATAAACATGCCCTACATTGATATGTGTGGAATATCTCTTGAAATTAGTCAACATTACGAATACAGTACAAAGTAAGATAACAATATGGAATTTCAAAAGCTAAGCAAGTAGATATATTACTTGGTTGAACTAGATTTGATATGTGGTCAAAGTCGACTGATGATTCCATCTGTGTTAGTTTCAATGCCGTCGAAGGGTGATACGTGTGAAGTGGGCTAAGATAACTTGTCAACCATTTGTCAATCCACTCCCTTGACTCACAATCATTCCAGGCTTGCATTATACATGAAGAACAAAAGCATGCCATCTTACATGTATCGATACTCCATGAACCTACATTTGAGCTAAGGAAAGAGTGTAGCTCACTCGATCCTATTAGTGTACAAAAATCCTCATATGGTGCAATGTTAGTATCATACATCAACCAAAAAAATCTACGAACTGAAGGTGTACCTTCATTACTTGTTGAAGCATTACACCACTCGACAATTGATGTTGCATCTATCAACTTTGCACTATCTTAATACTTTAACTCTTCTCATGCTAATGCTCTTTTCATGCATGCTCGCCCTTTCCATGCTCTGTCTCACAAAAGTTCCACATATGTTGAACACCTGTAGTAAGATGCATCCTGCACAACCAGTAGAACATGCACGTGTTCTTGAACTGTGTTGCATAGTTATTTGACCATATTATATGTCGACTGTATGGTATGCCCCTCCGAGCCAAATCACTGTAGAACATCTGGAAGCAACCTTGCACGAACTCTGGAGAATGTGTGCGATCATCACTAATATAAAAGTGATACTCCCTCAATACCTTCCTTTGGTCCTCTATACTATTAGCTGCATGAATTAATGTTATGTGCACAAATATTGAAACCTGTGTGGAGTTGTAATACTATGACTGCACCTCACACTGTGGCTATAGAGTGTAGTTCTCTGCAAAGTCAACCACTGATACTATGCTGCCAACTGGAAAGGTGTCCTTGCATAGCTTGAATTGCGTGTCCAAGCATTGGGCTCTATAGGTATGCCTTGCATACTCATACACTAGATTCTCACGAAACATGGACATAAACTGATATAGTGGAATCTTCTCAATAATCAAATCACACCTTTTTGCTTGAGACCCATATTTTGTAGCATATTGCACTATTTTATACTTCCAAAAATCTACTAGTTTTTGTCCCACCTCATATGTGCTTTCCATATGTTGACATATTGGCATTTGTTGCAAGCCACTACAACACTCATATGAACCATCCAAGCATGGTGTCGTGTAGAATATTTGGCCATCCTCTATTTGACATAATTTTTTTGATAAGAACTCTCTTGAAGATTTTGGTGGGGATTCTATGCCACAATCCTGCAAAACATCGTTAGTATGCAAATCTAAACATATAGAATGATAAACATCATAATGGTTAGAGAATTTAATATGTAGTCTACAACAACAAGTAGTGCGTGTGTGATTTATCTTGACATAAAAAGGTTTAAGCATTTCAATTTTTTTTTGAGAAATACTAATTTGAGGATAATCATTTTGAAATTTACAAAAAAATTGGGTTTGAGTCGTATCCAAAAAATTCTTTGGATGTGGCTCACGGTTCTGACTACTAATTCTCCTTCTTATGACATCCCTTTGATTCAGAGATGGCCTTGTATTATTCTTCCAATACTCTTCAGTTAGTGTTCTCAATGCTTCAACAATTTTTTTATCTTTATGTGGTAGTCTTCTCGAGAATTCCCATAATTCATTTGAATCGGTGCCCTCAATTCTTTTCTGCCTTTGAACGACTTTTGATAAAGTTTTTCTGCTAATTCCCATTTGTTCACTTGTCTTTTTAATGAAACAAGATCTCTTTGTTTGATAGCTTACCAAAGTCAATGTAATGACATGTCAGGTGACATTACTATCCTTTGAGCATGAGGTCTTACCCACACTCTCATAAGCATCCATTAGATTCTTCACAATATTGTTTTCACTTGATGCATTCGATGTTCTCAACCCAAGAATCTTCATGATGTTTCTGTACTTTAAACCCCACATCATTTGAACAAATAGTTGACATCTTGCGGTCTCATTTAGCTTTTCAAAGAAGATTTTCCAAATCTTATCAGCATATCTTCTACAAGTGTGTTCTGGAATCTTACCTTCCATGTGCTACAAAATATCCTCATCAATATTAATCAAAAACTTTGGCTTTCTACGCAAAATTCTAGGTGGTGTTCTCCTAGGTACATACATCTTAACATTAGCAATTTCATCAACATTTAATTGAGGTGGGATAGATTGTGTACCTTCGATCGAGGGTGGAGTAGAAGACATACCTTGATCTTCATGTGGGGATGATGGCATACCTTCTTCATCAAATTCGAGTGATGATGTACTCTCAACTTGAGATGTAATGGATGGTGTCCAACCATATTCACTTGCAGTAGATGGTGTCCCTCCATATTCACTTGTGCTTAATGGTGTCCCTTTGTATTCAATTGTGGTAGAGGGTGTGTCTCCAACTATGGTATCTGCATCTATCTTAGCACGACTCTTTCACATTCGTTCCCTTTGTGCTGCCAATTTCTTTTCTCTTTTTGACGGTTGAGGCTCCTCTTCAATTAGCTTGTTTTCGTCAATTGTTTCCAACTTATTCTTTTCACGATATGTCGCCACCCTTTCTCTCTCTTTTTATTTGAAGGTTTCATACTCTTCCTTTGTTAGTTTCTTCCTTGTTCATTTCTTCGGCATGGCAGATAATTTTACCTGTAGCATGGTAATGAGACAAATATTAGTTCTTCAAAAATGTATCCATTAAAATAAATGAAATATATGTCATTCAAGGCTTCATAAATAGAAACCATAGGTTATGAAGTAGCTTTATTGATGAGGTAATTTAGAAATAGAGATGAAAACCAAAATAGTTTAAATAGGTAGTAGAATTTTCAAAATGTGCAAAAAGTGCTAAGTTGTGAAATTAACAAATAGTTAAGGGTTTGATGTAGACTTGGGAGGCTCAATCACAACCAATTTGACAACATTCCTTTAAGAGGCATCTAACAATATTAAGATGACCTATTTTAACAAACCAAACAACCCTCAAAGCTTGGCAATCATCAGAAGTTAGATTTCACACTTTCACCCCTTGAACCCTAGTAGTAGTGGAAACTCAGTTTTTTCCCAATAACTCAAATGTTCTCCAAAACACCAGACAAAATCTTGATGGTTTTAGACACCCATTTCAGAGTTATTACACATATCTCAATGTCAAGTACAAGTCCTTTGGACCAAATCCCCAAAAACACCCCTTCTAGGCTAACCTAATTAGGCTGATTAGGCCTAATTTGGAAAGCAAAATGCCCTCAAACTTATCACAAGACCTTAAAACCTTGGGGCAACATTTCTTAGGTTCCCAAACCTCCAAAACCACAACTAGATTCCTTTGGTATAAACAAATTCATGCCAAACCTGAAAACCCTTGTTTTATGCACTATTCAAGAGGGTTTATTGAATATGCTACTTCCACAACCTCCCAAAGTTTAAAACCAACTTGAACAAAGGACATTAACCCTGCACATACCTAAAAGTTCAAAACATCATGACCTCCCATATAGATTCTTCCAAACCCTAGGCCTAAGCCCTCATTCACATGCATTTTTGTTCACAAAACTCATTGTAGAAGTAGGTTTATTACTCTTATTTCTTTCCTAGCACTCAAATCATGCATCCTACACTTAAATCAAACATCATAGGGTCCCTTACACAAGTTATAGGTCAGGGAAAAAACATGAAAACACATAAAATTGCTGCTAAACTTGAGATTTCAATGTATTTTCTTCTCAAAAACTCCAAATCAAACTTACATTTCATGTCTACATGCCATTTAAAGGATTATTCTTCACATCCCACAGACCAACTACCTTGCAATTGAATTTCAAACCCTTAATGACCATTGAAGGCCAAGTTTACATCATTTAACATGATATAACTACAATATTACTCATATTGTAAGTTTGCACCCCTAACATTTATAACTCACTAAAACCACACCAATGGATTGAAATGAGATTTATTACATCCACAAAACACTAATCTTGCACACTTTACATGTAAATTCAAAGACTTTCCTTCAAAGGCTACAAAGATACTTTAGTGCAAGATCACCATTTTTCACATTTTAACACCTAAACTCAAAAACTCAACCTAAGACATGCTTAGTGGTCTTGATTGACCTTATTCAAAACAAAACATGCTCAAAGACTCATCCACCTACCTATTTTAACCTCTTAATTACCATCAAATGATCAAATAAGGAAGATGAGGTGTAGATGCTCCTGCACTAGAGTTGTAAAAGTGTATTAAAGAGGGAGACCAACGGTCACCTCTTTCAAATGTTAGTTTTGGAAGTTGAAGTGGTTTTTTTTAGGAGGGAAAAATTATCAAAGGCCATGAGAAACTTGAATGGAGGATGATCCTTGGATTGGGCGTCAAACCAAATGAGGAAATGTTGAGATTTCCTTAAGAAAAATGAGGTTTTGGTGAGTGAAATTGAGTTTTTGAGTTGGGAAATGTTATTTTATGTTAGATTGAGCATGAGTAGGGTATTTTAGGCTTGTTTGAATAGTTGTCAAGTTTTGGAGTGTTTGGAAAGTGCTACTTTCAATAAATCCTAGGGTTTCTAAGCCTAGGTAGAGGGTTTTATGGTTTGGGTGGTAAATGATTAACACTGTAATTTGAAGTTTTGACAAATATAAAGTGTTGACCCAAGGTTTTAGGAGATTTGAACAAGTTTTTAAGGTGGAACCTTTGTAAAAGTGGGCTAATTTGGGCCCTTAAAAGCATAGAAAACCCGATTTGTGCAGTTTGGTACAAAACAAGCATTGGTGATTGTTGGATATGTTGAAAGGCTCTGTAATGGGTCCTTGATGTGTGTTGTGTTGTGAGTTGAAAGGTTGTGTGAGTGGAATTATACCCAATTGAGTGACTTTGATATGTTACAAGGAACAATGTGAATATGCTAAATGAAGAGGTCCTGATGAATTGTAAATTGAAAATTATGTTTGTAGATTGGAGTTGTGTGTTTGTGTGTTGTAGGCCTCCCCCTACTACATTATGAGTATATTCCAATTTTTTAGAGACATGTATGGAAAATTTGGTAGCATAGACAAGGCAATCAACTAGTTTGTATAACTATTTGACAGAATACCTCAATAAAAGCTTTGGAAGCATATACAAAGTAAGTCAATTGCTAATTAACAAAATGCCTCAAAGAGATGTGGTTTAAAAATGTAATTGGAAAGTGTATATAATTGTGTAATTTAAAATGTCTATTGACAACCTAAGGTTGTAACATGACAAACAAACAATGATCAACATGGAATATGCAAAACAACAAAAATGAAAGCAAGCCATAATAGAATGAAAAAATGTACAAAGACTTCACATACCTAAAAAACTAGAGTTTCAAATGGAGGAGTTCTACCCAATTATGTAGCCTTTGGTTCTTATTTCCTCAAACTCCTCAACAATTTGACTTTTTCAAAAGCTTGTTCCCCTCCAAACTTCAATTGTATATTAGTTATCACTAGAATTCAAAATCAAATTGATATTATATGCCTTTCAATGCGAAAACTTTGCTATTTCATGCAAAGGTGGTGGAAAGACCATGAAAAAGGTGGTGGAATCTAAAAATCATGCATGGAAACTTCACTCAATCATCAAAAAGCTACTTTTTGTCGAAGCACATGCAGAACAAGGAGAATATACAAAATGTGGGCTGACATCATGGGTATATTGTGTTTTTTA
>VDFB02012113.1:93363-111632 GCA_007258455.2 Sequoia sempervirens
CCCTCTCTCTCGCACTCCCTCTCCCTACCTATCTCTCAAGTCTCTCCCTCTCACCCTACCTAGCTAAGTCCCCCCTCACTCAACACCTTCTCTCCCACTCCCTCTCTTAAACTCTCACTTCCACCCCCTCTCCCTCTCTCTAGACTCTCTCCCTCCCTCTCCCCATCCCACCCTACCTAAACAAATCTCTCTCTCTCTCTCTCTTAAAATTCTCTCTCCCTCTAAAGACATACATAAATACATACAAGCATAATACATATGTACATACAATCCTACATCCATATAATATACATGCACTGATACATGCATGCATACATACATGACACACCAGCATAGATGTACATACAAACATACAAATATATCAACAAACATTCAATAGAGTGGAATTTAACATAAAGGAAAACATAACGCGAGCACGTTATAGCTTGCATTATGTCTTGCTTGACATGTATCCCAGATAGGCAAAAAAAGGTCAAAACTAGGAAATAACACAAGCACATTATAATGTGCTCGCGTTATATCTTGCTTTGGGAATCCTCGAGCCTTAGCATTGGTATTTATCTTGGAATACCAACCCAAAGGCTTGGAGGGCATTCCCAAAGACCATAGACGTGTTTTTGCAAATTTTACAATCTTTCACATAATCGGGTTTGTGCTCACCATCACGATTGCATCTGGTTCAATATCGACAAAATCAAACACATGGGTAATGTTAGGTTCTCTCTTAACTATCCAACGATGTAATTTTTTTCACTTTTTGACAATATTATGCCTTTCATCCATAATTTCTTTTGTTTGTATGTCTCTTTTTTTCCAAAAAGCAGTGTTTGGTGGTTTTTTCGTTATAAATTAATTGTTCATCAAAATTTCAAATAAATTACATTTTAGAAAATAGACTCCATTCTACAATTTTATTTTTTATTTTTTTTAAAATTAATTACCTTCCAAAATTTGTAGGGGGAGCACGACCAAAATTTTGCTTTTCAAGAAGTGCCCACTTAGAAAATTAGTAAAAAATCAAACATTCATTAAAAAATTATTAGAAAATTTGTGCATCAACTAGATACTGTTAGCTAACTTTTGACCATAGCGATTTTAAAAATACTACAAAAAAGTTCACCGTGCTAGGGTTGTACAAGAGTTGCTATGTTATGTTTTTCTGAAAAAACAACACCAATTTGTGTACATCCCTCTTTTGAACCCCTTAATATTAACCATTTTCAAAATAAATTAGTAGTTTAGAAAGTAGACTCAGAGCACTTTGATCCTTGTTTCTGTTCCATCTCAAAATTTTGAGTGTAACTATCCTCAATTTCATGTCCAAGGTCAGTATTTCTTGATTTCAGAAAAAAAAGTGGCCACTTAAGCCCCCTTTTTGGGAACCATCTTGGTGCACTTACCCATATGATGAAGGGTGTGATAGAACCCCTAAAAATGTTGTGTTTCATCTTAAAATTTTGCAAAATTTGGTTAGTTTTCTTGTCCTGGTGCTTAGGTTTTCATCCATTATCATGCCTTAGAGTTTGTACTGCTAAAACCCTTTCTAATAACCCTTAATCTTGCCTCCTTGCAAATGTTATATTTTGGAGTTGACCTCTTAGCATCAGTTCTCGGTCATATTATAAACAACTTGAGTCATTGGAGTCCATGAAGTAACCAACCCCTCGTTCCTAGGTCTAAAATATATATTTATTTTATAAGGTTGATTGATCAACCTTGTTTGGCCTTTACATCCTTTGAATAAAATGGTTTTATGTCTTTTGAGGCCTTCTCTTACATTGTCCTAGGCAGTCCCCTTTTCAAAACAACTTGTGAGAACATGCATAATGGATCTACTTATGTTCTTGTTCATCACCTTATTCATCACTCATTGCAAATTGTCCTTTGATCATTGGCCATGAATTAGTGACGCATGATGAATAATTTCCCTTCGTGTTTCTCATCGCGGATGGAGTTTCAACCATGGTTTTTAAAGTAGCGATGAGCGATATAGGCAGTATCCTCTATATCACTGATTTCTCTTGCCATCACTGATTGCTTGTGAGTTTTTAGCCATGAATTAGCGATGCATGATGAGGTCCCATGTTCAAGTGTACCATCGCTGATATGAAGTATTGTTAAGGGGAAACACTTTCTTAACCTTTGATCTTGATTTTATGGGCACGTGGTTGGATCTTTACCTACCGCTTGAGGTTTTCCATCGCTAATGTGTTATGGCTGTTGCAAAGTAAGTTTGTGATGAGCAATACACTATTATTCCTTGCACCCATCACACCTTTTATGGCCATTGAGGTTTCAAATGGACTTCCAAAACATGTATTGGTGATGGGCGATGGAATGTCTGATGGAATATTCCCCTCATCACCAACTCCTAACAGATCGTGGATTCACTTGAGGGAGTAAGAACGAAGGTAGCGACGAGTGATGGTTTCTAGATGAATGATGATTAATGTGAAGATGATTGTGTGGTAGCTTTCTAAGATGTCATCATTGTTTCCAAGTACGAATGAAAAGGCAAGTGATGATGCTTGAGGAGCATCATTGATTGTGTTTTAAAAAGGTCCAAGAGACCGACAACCAAGATTCAAATTTGTGTGGTTGGTTGTTAGCTTGCTCGCGCGAGCTTCCTTTGAACATTAATGGCTACACACTCGAGTTTCTCTACTTAATGAGGATTGTAAGTTGTTTTACTTCACAATTTGCAACCATCGAGAGATGAGGAGTTCTTTTAGAGCTAGAGAAGAAGCGTGTGGGTTTCAAGCAAGAAATTGTAGAGATATTGAAGATATTTTTCCTGTGTAAGTAGGTGTTTATACCTACTTTATTTCAATTATGCATAAGTTGGATTGCAAGTTCTAAACTCCTAGGGATGGTGAGGGTTTAATTGCTTGCAATTTACATTTGGGCTGGTAAGGATTGCATGGGTCTGGGGGTTTTGTTCTGTAAATTCAATTTGAGAACAAACCAGTGAAACTTTTCCTACAATTGAAAGTTTGATAGCTCTTGTTCCATTTTCTATGAGAATGAGTAAGCCTAGTGAGTTTTCCCAACTAGTAAGGAGGTCTAGGAGGATAAGTATGCTTGAACCACAAGATAATACTCCTAAAACTAAACAAGGTACACCAAGAGCTCCTATAAGGCCAAAAAACAAGAGGAGAGCTTGTAATCAATTCATGAAGGGTGGTGTTAGGAACATTTACAACCTAAGAAGTAGGGTTGTTGTTCATAACCAGAGTGAGCTTGGTGTTCTGTCCTTAAGGGGATAGATTATTAAGTTAGGGAAATTGGCTAAGCCTAGGAAGAAGAAGAAGAATAAGTACCAGAAGGTTTATGATTCTTATACGGGGAAGCTTGATACAACCATGGAAGGTGGGGCTAGCTATTCAGAAGATGAGGCAGATGTTGACTCAGATTACACCTTGTACCTTCTCACACTCGCATGTCAAGAGGATTCTAATGGTGGGGAGATAGCTTCTCCAGTTTCAAAAAAATCACGAAGGGGACATGCATACTCAGGTTCTGAAGAATTGCAGAGGTAGTGTCTCGGTTCGGTGTTTTTGTTTTTGATGACTGAAATGAAGGAGAGGTGTTGGAAATTGCTACCACAACAACGTGTTTGTCTTCTTCAATGAGCGTATTTAAGTTTTTATATTAGGTGATGACAAGGAAAAATTCTTTGGTTGATGTGGACAAGAGATTTTGATGTTGCTGTAATGACAAATGATGCCTTTTGGAAGGCTAGCTAATCTTCTGCAATGGAGAGGATTTTTTTCTTTTGTGAATTCCCCCTCTCTGTAAATGCAAATGTAACCGTCTAGGGAGTTTTGGAATTGAAATGAAATTAAATGTCAAATGTAAATGTGAATAAAATTGTAATTTAGCTTGAGGTTTGTTGCTTCCATGTTTCTATAAATGGGAATTCATGGCTAGTTATAGGGGTTTGAATTTTGGGGTCTTGGGTAGTCTAGGTTGGAAAACTGAGCTCATGTAGGAGCGGTCATGCAATTCATGCACAAATGAATATAATAGTATGAGGTCTAGGGTACATTCTAATTTGTAATGAGCTTAATTAGTTTTATAGTAGCAACAATGTATGAATGAAGATGCAAATTCGAGAACAACTTCTCTCCTATGTATTCTATCTTCCAAATTATAAATAAAATGAAAAAGGATATTTTTGTTTATCTTCTATCATTTTGATTGAATGAATGATTTTATCTCTGCTTTGGTTCAAAAAACTGATTAAATGCTTAAATAAGATCATAGTTTTCTGAGATGAAATTCAAGGATTGCTAAGTAGTTTTTGTTTTCGACATAGTGAGTTGAATATTGTAATGCAATATGTCAATAGTCTATAAATGCTGGTCACTTTAGTTGCTAATGTATTATAGATTGTTACAAATGTGACCCCATTACCCAAAGACAAAGCACTGGTCTATTTGTTTGTCTTGAATGTAAACGAGTTAGCTTGTACCTAACCAAGAGCATAAAACAAGAATGAAAATTATTTACACACCTTCAAGTACAACATATGATTATGAAGTATCACTCATTCCTTGCTTTAGGTAGCAATTCGTTTAAGGGTCAACCAAAACCTTGAGGGATTTTATCTATTAACATCTGATATGAATGCATCTATTTGTTTCAATGTTCAAGATAAAATGGCACATAAGTATCATATGAACATTGTCAGGATCACCCTCCTAGGTTTCATAGAGCCTGAAGAGTAGAAGTAAGGGCCTAGTAATCCTTACTTGTTTGTTGGCCAATCCTTTCCTTTACTTATCATTGAATTTTTGAAAATTCATAAGCATATGGTGAGATTAAGTTTAGTTCTAAAAAAAAACCAATAGATTGGTGATTCTACTGGGGAAGTAATCAAGAAGTATTAGAGTCAAATACTTTGCTAGTACAAATTCATCTTTCATTCTAGCTTTGGTGTCAGTGGTTCAATTCTTAGAAATATTGTTTAGGGTTTGCCATGTTCTCTTTAAACTTACAAGTTTTGTCAAAGATCTACCATAATTTCATGAATACTTTCATAATTTCTCACTAAATGTGGGTGGTGACTCTGATATTTCTGCACCAGTGTGCATTATTTGAGAAAATCCCAAAAAAATAGAATGAAAAATTGTTGAGAAAAGATGAAGTGGACCTAAGCTCACATGATGAAGCATCCTGACAGGAAGCTAGAAATAAAATTTCTAAAGACTCCAATACTACCTTGAGAGAGTCAAGGAATTTTCTAAATCTAAACATTTGGTTCAGATATCGAATGTTTTAAACCTGGAAAGGGTTGTGTTGCAGTGAATACAAAGGAATTTGTGTGATTCTATTGATGAAGAAACCCAAATTGAAATTAACCTATGAAGGAAACTTCAAATTTTTGAAGATTCATTCCTCTATGAAAAGAGGTGGAGACTCTATGCAAATGTAAGAGAGGGGGACCTACCATGTCAAGGCTCCAGGTCATGGAGAGTCGGGAGCAGAGGGCTGCCCTAACTTACCTCATTCTAAAAGGTGTTTTATGACAAGAATCAAGAATGATGAGGACTATAATGTACTTCAATCACTCTGTAGATCCTGAACTTAGGTTTGGGCTAGGTGAGTTGGTTTTAGGAGTCAGTACTGTGCCTTAGACAACTCCTTGTCTAAGGAAAAAAGCACAATTCTGGGATGACATCGTGATGCATTGGCATCTGTACAGTTAGAAAACAATGGACACAACACAAACTACCAAAAAATAAACTAACAACCTAGCTAGTAAATTTAGACAGTAAAAATAGAATGAGGAAGTGTAGGAAATAAAGACTAAAATGATAAAGCAAATAAACAAGAACTAGGGTGATGAAGATAATCTCACAAAAGTGTTCGTTTTCCAGCTAGCTCCACACATAATCTCACCTGCACACAGGAAAGAAGGAGAAAATTCTTGGGACTGTATAGGGGTTTGCCTCAATCAGACCCCCATTTTGGTGTTTCCACCTCCACGGACAGCCATATAGCAATGACATAGAAATATGCAATAAAGAGGTAAAGAAAGTAGAAGTTGTAATAAACACTACAAAACAATAAAGTGCTACTCAACCAAATCACAAAGGAGAGGAGTAAAATGTTACCACCTCCACCCAAAAGCTCACTAGCCAATGGAGGAGAATGTGGACTTGGCAATGACACCACAATCGCAACTGTGATGAAGGGAGGTCTCGCAAGACCCCAAGTCCATGCTGCTATGGATTGCTTTGCACTTGCTATGTGGAGTTGATGGAGTGTTGTTTTTGCAATGGAGTGTTGAAGTGCTACTTGGGAGTGAAGATAATGCTGGAAAATGCTAAGAGAATGCCAATCTGCTGCTTAGAGAAAGAGAACCCTTGGGTACCCAAAAGCCATGACCATCTACTAAAGGTGAAACCCTCACTTCTTCCATAGACTTGCTTTTCACAAAAGTACTATTGCACTCAATATTGCATACATCATGCTTATACAATGTGCCATATTTGACACTTCTAGCAATCACCATAACACCTTTGACCATCTTGCATCTTGCATCAAAAAATACTACTTGCACACCCACATCTATTAGTTTGCTCATAGATAAAAAATTTCGTACTTAATCCAAGGATATGCAACACACCATTAATCCCTTTTATTCTACCATTAGGAAACTTGATTCTAACTTTAC
The DNA here is from genome assembly GCA_007258455.2 of Sequoia sempervirens. Lineage (NCBI taxonomy): Eukaryota > Viridiplantae > Streptophyta > Pinopsida > Cupressales > Cupressaceae > Sequoia > Sequoia sempervirens. Next base: position 100,046 of record VDFB02012113.1, read on the forward strand.
CATGATCAACAATGTCTAAATGATAATCATAACCCAAGTACACCTTATCTCCATTAAATTCTTCATATTCACAAAACCAATCTCTATTAAAGTTCATATGGAAGGATGCACCTAAGTCAATTAACCATGCATCATAACATGCATGATTTGCCAAAGCTGCAATGAATGCGTCACCATCTTCGTTCTAAAACTTAGAATCAGAATCAAAATTCTTCTTTTTCTTCTTCTTTTCTTCTTTACATTCCTTACGAACATGTCCAAGCTTACCATAGTTCCAACAAATAACTTTGGACTTTCTAGGAGATTTAGATCTCCCCCTAGACTTGGATTTTTCACGCTTCTCATTTTTCTTGCCTTTTTCGTTAGGTCTTCCATGAACATTTAGGGCCTCCTTGGCAGTGATGGATACCTTCCTCCTCATCTCTTTAGAAAGCAAAGAACCCACCACATCTTCAATCTTCAGAATAATAGAAGTGCTCCTGATAGCCATAACAAGAGAATCCCACGAATCAGGCAAAGAACAAAGTAGGATCTGACATTTCTCCTCCTCATCCATTTTGACACCAACTGGTGTCAATTGAGCCACCAACATATTGAATGCTTCTAGGTGGTCTTTGATTCATGCACCGTCTTCCATTCTCAAGGAATACAACTTCTTCCTTTTGTTTACTAAATATTTGGCTTGATACATCTCAGCAAGCTTCTTCCATAGTTTCTGTGCAGAGGTCTCTTCATGAACATTAATTAAAAATGAGTCTACCAAGCACAATCTAATTAGACACTTGGATTTACGGTCCATAACATCATATTGAGTTGCTTGAGTAGGATTTTTATGCCTTGAAGCATTCTTATCAATAGCATCCCACAGATCGTGATCTATCAACAGATCCTCCATCTTTAGCTTCCACATCTCAAAATTATTTCCAAAAAATTTCTCCACCTCTAGTCTCCTTGATGAACTTGTCATTTGAAAATTCTTGCAACAAGATCAAAAAGTGTCTTCTGCACAAGCTCCCACTCAAATCTAGATTAGTTAAAAAATCCCAACAACCTAGAATTGAAACCGAAGGTGATCAAGCTTTGATACTACTTGTAAGGAAGCGAAGGTAGCAAAACAACTTCCTACACTAATCTTGAGAGGAGAATAGTGCTAAAATTTATAGATCTTTAACAATTACATAAAATTAAACATAAATAAACAAAAATATCATGCATACCACGACACATTGATTTACGTGGGGAAAATGCTTTTGAGAGAAAAACCCCACACTCCAAAATCTGCCCAATATATTATTCAGTAAATCACAAAGATTACAATATACTTGCAGAGCAAGCTTCTCATGGGATTATCACCACTCAAAGATCAAGAGATAACATGACTGTTATTAGACTCTCAGAATACACCACTCTCTTTACTACAGTTGTAATACAATGCCCTCATAGAATAGAGTTACATTCTAGGGCAAGACAAGCCAAAAAATTATCTGCCATTAGATCTAACACCTAATAATAAATGGTCTAGATTTAAAATAATATCATTATTTAATGTATGCCGTCCATTTTAGGAGTTCTTGAAAAAGTTAACACACTCACATTTTGCTCCTCAACGCCACCCCATGCTACCATTGTATACACCTATCAGTGTAACTAGGAAATATATATAAATATATATACATCCTATCAACAATAAACCGTATATAATTGCAAGGTTGAGACACATTTTCCCAACACCTCTTCTCTACATATAGGATCTCATCCATTCTCAATTTGTGGCCTCTCTTTCTCTAGTTTTTTTACCTAAAAAATGAATCGACTCCCCTTTCAACAAGCCAATGATTCATCATTCCAATTAAAATTAATTTGGTAATTAAAATAAGGTGGAGAAGTCACACTCAACAAGTTGAACGATTAAACAATTATCGTATTTCTAGAGTCAATTTTTAGGAACCAAATAAAATTTAATTCAATAGATAATGAAGCTTAAAATTGCATATAGAAATATAATACTTATTAATGGAATGACCATGTCACCTTGCTTTTCCTCAATTGACCATAAATCCAAATTAGTTAAATTTTGAAATAAAATTTAAACTAAAAGGAACCAAACTAAACTAAGATGTTTTTGGGTGATGTGAATTGTCCATTTGCCCAAATGATTCTGCATCAGATAAGCTCTCCTCAAAAAGATTCAATAATATGACAAATCACTCACCTAACCAACCTTAACCACTAGACATATGTTTTCTTTTATAGACTTAAGGTCACACAAATACAACTAAGTGGTAAGATAAAACCATGTGCCTCAAAACCATTAGAACACAAAATAATTGACCCATCACTTAATATTGGATTCTAAGTTTTCACATTATTAAATATTTTCCCTAAATATTAAATTATTATCTTATGTCTCCCACACATAAAATAATTAAGTCAATGTCACAATAAAACTTACAAGTGGTCCCAAATAATTACTGTGTGGCTAACCACATCTCTTAGATGTACCACAACTAAATAATTATTTAGTTACAACATTATAATTAATCAATTTATGCAATGGTGTACAACACATAATCCTAACATTCTCCCACTTTTTTATGTTGAAGGCGTTTCCTTATTTGAGCTTCACAAGCTCATTTTGTCTATGGATGGTGGACAAACAAAGATGGCCCTTGCAAGACAGTTGAAGCATTGACAACCATTAGATTCTTTTTGTAGTAGAATTTTTATTTTTTTTACTGGTCTCATTCACATTCATCGGCGAAGTGGATGATTCATTAAAAACTGTGTTGGGTGTTTTATTTGAGAAAAAGATAAATTATGTCTTTTACCAATTTCATATTACAACTACCCATACGTTTCCTCAAGTATTTTCATAATAACTACTCCTTGACTATTGAACTTGAATCATAGCTACTCCTTTCCACCTTGCTATGGATATTTTTCCAACATATTTCTTTGTTAAAGTCTCACCCATCTACCAGTCCTCCTTGATTTCACCACATTTTTTCCCTCACGCCACAATATTTATTGCATGGAGGTTTGAATGAATGTCACATAATAGGATATTATTTAATTACGCCACAATATTTATTGCATGGAGGTTTGAATGAATGTCACATAATAGGATATTATTTAATTTTTAGTTATTAATAATTCTCTTTTCAACCAATGAGAGCTCAAGCAATTTTTCTATTTGATTTTTTTATTATCTATTATCAATGTATACATGCCAATTATATAACAAAACATATTTCAAAATTTAATTCTCTTCAATTTAATTGGTAGACAAATTTCACCCGATATTTAAGCGATTAATGCGCTTCCATTACTTCCATTACTTCCATTTCACATAATTTCTGCCACAATGACCATAATAATAAAAAATTATTTACTTGTTTATTAAAGTTATTCTTTAAATAAAATTAGTGTCTTAGACATCTTTTACATTAATTTTTCTAATAATAGGTAGATTAGTCTACAAATATATATATATTTTTATTAAATGCATGTACCTATCTTACATGATTAAAATCAAAATTTATGTCCATGTTTTCATATAGTAAAAATATAGCTTACTCTTAAGTGAATAAATAACTATATGTTGTTCTCCCATTTATTCACTTTTCTATACATAGATATTAATATTTAATATTTAAATACATCTAACTTATGCCACCTTTAAAATGATATATTTGCATCTAATAAATCTATAATAAATATAAATTCGATTCACAATTTATTTCATTGATGAAAGTAAAAATAAAATTTATAAGTTGGTAGCTAATATGATTGTAGAAATAAAATTAATAAATATTAATAACTAATTTTCATTAAATACATTTCATTTATAAAAGTAGAAATAATGACCTAAACCTACAAATTGATATATTGATGTATATTAGATAGATATATACTAAATATAAAATAAATAAACAATTTATCTTCATTTAAAAATAAATAAATAGTATAATCTATTTATGTCTTTTTAGATAGATATTTAAGATATGTAAGATATCTATATAAAATTTAAAGTAAATAAATGATTTATTTTTATTTAAAATAATAAAATACAAATAAAATGTATGATCTATTTTTTTACTATATTTATTGCTTCCATACTTTAGCATAGATTTATCTAAGATATCTATATATTACTAAATACTTTTCTTTAGAAAAATGTACTTTAACATTGCAAAGGATAAATATTTAATTTACTTTAGAAGTAATAAAATATTCTTTACCATGTTGAATATTGTAACAATTTTAAAACTATTCAAAACATTTACACCCACTATACCAAAATGTACTTTAAGAAGAAAAAAATAGCAAACATTCCATACATATCCATATGTTGTAAAAAATAGATATCAAATGCAAGGAAAAGACTCAACAATTTGATGTTGCAGCAAACTCTTTACCCTTGGAGAGAGTAATCAGCACCTAAACACTCTCCAAGCCTTTATATATAAGATTATTCACCCTAGCATTTTATTCATAGAATTTTGGCTATAGGAAAACTACCAAGTGGTATTCAAAAACCATTGATGGGTCCAATTGACACATGTTCATTGCTCAACATGCAAACAAAAGTTACACATGAATTGTACTCATCTTGCAAATCCAAACATCAAACTTTGCAGAAGAAACTCAACATTCACTCTAGCTTCTCCAAGATGGACTCATCCTTTTCAATAATTATGAAGGGGACCATCTGCAAACAACATTAGAATGTTACCATGTTTAACTAGTGTGCCAACATTACAATAATATTCCAACATTATAACTAAGACAAGTGCAAGACGTACAACACACTTAGTCCTAATATTACTAAGAATGGAATGCCTCAACCCAGAAAATCTTCTTGGTACAAATTAAATAATAAAGATATTGAGATCTAATTGACATGATAAGCCTTACAACTCCAACTCAGCGTAGTTGGCCTAAGAACTTATAGATGTTGTACTTAGTAACTTTTATATCTTTATGTCTTTTAGGGGACATGTATTTAATGCAATGTGATAAAATATTTGTAACTACTTTACCCTACTGGGCTTTGATTTTTTAGTCCATAAATTAGATCACGATATAATTTAGCATACAATGTATGCAATAACAAAAAATTAATATAGTTTAGGTTTTAATAGATATTTTAAATTTTTTTTAAATATTTATTTTTTTGTTGGTTAGAAATATGTTCAAAAGTGAAAATTAAAATTACTTTTATATTTATATTTTATATTAATAAATTTTTATAGTTCATATATTGAATGATTTTACTTATTTTAAAATAATTAAAAAAATAAAAAATAGAAAAATAGAAAAATAATTAAAACTATTTTAAAAAAAAAATAGATTTTTTTTTAATATTTATTGGTTATGAATTGACTTTTTACCTTTCACTTTATTTTTAACTTTGATTTTAATTGTAAATATTTTATTTAAAGTATGATTTTAATTTTTTTAATTTAATTTATTTAAAACTTTATGTTCAATTTTATAATAATTATTTATTTGTTAATATTAAGTTTATTTTTCAATTAATGTTAATATTGTTTGTAATATTTTAAGTTTATTTTTTAATTAATATATTAATTATATATTCTTGGTAAATATTTTATTAATAAATTAATTTTCATAATTTAAAAAGTACTTTTACTTTTTTAATTAATTATTTATTAACTTAATAAGTTGAACCCGAGATCTATGGGGAGCAAATCCATGGACCAAGCCAACTCCACTACCCAACAAGCTATTCTAACCATAATTTTTACCTTATTCTTAATTATAATCCTAATCCTAATTATAATGCTTTTAGGATTATAATAAATAATAATAATAAATTATAATTATAATTTAATTAATAATTATAATTATTTTAATTTAATGAATAATTATAATTATTTTAATTTAATTCTTATTTGTATTTATGTATGTTTTGAAGTTAATAAAATTTGGAAAATAAAAAAATGGCAATATCAAATAGTTTGAGATTTAATTTAAATTTCTATTTTTTATTGCATAAAATCAAATCCCTAACAAGATTATTTTATATGCTAATTTATGGATGTGCTTTAATTTAAGTTTTATTTTATTATTATTTTAATAGTGTGAATCCAAATCTCTATAAAATAGCTAATTAATTTTTGTGAGATTTTATTTAATAAAATAATAATAATTAAATACATTAAAAAATCATTATTAAAAAAATGTGAAAATAAGTAACATTTATTTTACAAAGATTTAATGAATAACTTAATAAAGCTAAAAATGAAAAAATAGTTCTTAAAATAATGTTAGAAAAATAGTTTACCTTGCCTTCCCTAAAAAATTGGTCATAACACCCCAAACTTCTTAGCCAATTATGTTGAAGAGAAATAATTTTTACAATTTTTAAAGTTAAGTATTTAAATGTTCACTTAATATATATATATATATATATGAACATAAAATTCTAGTTTTTAATTGGTTCAAAACCAATTTATTAATAATTAATTAATAAAACGAGTTGAAGAACTGATTACAATAGTACTATGCCTACCACAAGTACTAATAAAATAAAATAATTATATTATAGTATTATTATACTATTGTTTTTCGATTATTAGTATAGTAATGTTATTATGTTATATTTCAATATTATTTTTATTATTATATTATTGTTATTATATTATATTATTATTATATTATTATAATATTTATATTATATTTTTTATATCATAATATATTATTTGTATATTATATTATATTTAAATTAATACTTCAATTTTCGTAACTTAAAAAGTAGCTTTACTTTTTTAATTAATTATTTATTAACTTAATAAGTTTATTATTTTTAACCCTACGATTTGTTATACACATTCCAATGAGATCTTGGTTTGAATATTAAAAGTCATGAAAGGGGCAATGGATGTGAAAAAGGTCATTCAGTCCATAAAATTTAAATTAGTTATCTTAACCCATGCATCTCCCACTACAATGTTTGTTTCTTCCTTAAGATTACTAGATTCACTAAGTTGAGGAGAAACACCTTTTTCTGGGTTCACCGTCCTCTCTGTAATTTCTTCAAATAAGCTCTCTATTTCTCCTTCTGCACACTCCTTTTTAGATATATTTACATATATGCTTAGCATGTGATGCATAACGCAAGGGAAACATGCAAAAAGGCAATTGTAAAAAAGTAGGAAATGGGGAACGAGTAAATATGTCAAAAATTTATACTTTATTCCTCGATAAATTTCTATAACCTGTACCAAAGCTCCCATTTTTGTATATGCAGGTAGAATGCTGATAAATGATCATACATGTTCCAAAGCTCCCATTTTTACACACATGGGTAGAATGCTAAAATAATTATGAGATTTGGCTTTACAACTGCCAATTACTTTTTCTTTGAAGTTTGTATAATTTTTTTTTTTAATCCATATTGTGCAATTATGGCATGTTGGTAATGGACCTTGATTATCTACTTGATTTAGAGGTTTTGTTTCAATTGTGTTTGGATCCCTATAAGTGGATGCATAGTTTATTTGAAGCTATCACATCTTCATTGACACCTTTGTTGCACAAACAACATCATTTGTTAAATGACCTACCAAGATCTCATGTAACACACTAATATATGTAACAAATATGCCATTTTTTTCTTAATTGACCTTCCACACCTCTTCGACATACCCATTACACACCAAGGTGCAATTGCTAGTTGTATGAATTTTATAAGGGTCGGGTATGTGCAGGATCATGATGGTCCAAAAAGTGGCAATATGATGGGTATTTGTAGGGTATGTGGCCGACGACTTTTTTTTAACCCAAAATTGATGAAATGAAAAGGGTTTTTAAAGGATATTCTCATCTTTCCACCAGTATAAATTATTCTTTACTTTAAATTTAATAAATAATTAATATTTATTTTCTATTTGAATTACGACTAAACTTCTGATTGATAGGCTGATTGAAAAATATCTATAGCTTTCAAACTGTATCATATTTTTGGAATCCAAAACATGCATCACATTCTATGCTTCACATACTATACGATTAGAAAAAGAAAAATTGAATTTCATGAAGTTTTGACCAAGTTAAGGTGGTCAAACACATGAGTTTTTATATTTTTTAAAAGTTGTAATAAAAAAATCATAATTAATTATTTACTTGGAAAAAATTTACAAAAAAATATGCATCACATCTGTACATGAGTCCTCTAATTATGTATAAAATATTATTAAAAAATATTATCATTTTATTGTGGTTAGGGTGGTTAGACAAACACCTACTTCTTATTTTTTCCTTGAAATTTAAGTACTACTGCATTGAAATTTCAAAATTTCACCATATAGATTTAAAAAACAAAAAAAAAAAACCTAGTAGTTTAAAAACTACATTCAATTTGCTACAGATTCTATTCTTACATATTTTTGAAATAATATAGATAACTTATTCAAATTTTTACGTGAAGTTTCCTAACTCTAATTTTTCTGAATTTTTTTGCCACTTAAGGGCCTGTTTTTTCCATGATGATCCTGCATATACCGGGTCAATAAATTCAAATACATCATAGCCATACATGAAACCTCATGAATCTCTAGCATGATCTTATTCTCCATTAAGATACTTATAATAAAGCCAAAGTGATCACCATCTCAAGAAAGAACTCATTTCATTCTCCAACATGTAACCAATGGAAGAAAATGAACAAGCCATAGTGAAGATGCAATAATCCAAAGAACACAAGCATCAAATCCAAGTGATAAAAAGGCTCCAAGCTATCGTCAAAGGTAAAAACCCACATGATCAAAAATATCATCCACAACACATTTTGATATGTCCAACCATCCATACCTGCTAGGTATCAATAACATTATTAAACTCATGCCAACATATTCAACCCATAAACCACAATCAAGCTCCCTATATCAAACCTAACAATGAAAACATACATATCCAAGAACTCCTGCTATCTAGGTAATGTCAAATCCAAAAATAGAATAAGGCATATCAAGTCTACCAACCAAAAATTATATCAAGGTGTGGAAAATGATCAAAACAATATAGTAACATGAACAATCACAATGATCAACACATGCAATACACGTAGCTACTTGCTCTCTCACAACATGTCAGTATAACTTTCCCAAATCATATGAACATGAACCTCCAAGAAGTATCCATAGAATACAGAGAGAAATCCTGTAAATCATGTCATGTCCTTCTACCAACACCTCAAAGTGCTATAGTGTGTCAAGTATGATCTCCTTACAACCCCAAATGAAAATCCTCAACAAAACCTAACCACTTAATCTCATAGATCAAATGAAACATATGTATCATGTAATATCAATATGGATGCAAGCCTCTCTAATCAAGGAAGATCAGACTCAATATATCCATTCCAGAAACCAAGAAATCAACTCAATAAACATCTTCTAAAACTCCTCATCAATGGATGATAATATAAATAAATTCATATACATAAGGAGAAAACAATGCCAAATTTCCCTCAAAATGGGTCCTATAGAACTAACAATCAAAATCTCAAGGTCCATAACCATGAGAAGACAAAGCATAAAACATAACACATCCAATTTAGAAAGAATGGGAAAAATACCCATTGGATGACAAAACACCAAGTGGGGCAAGAGTGAGAATGATCTAATGCTTCTCTAGGATAACCAAGTCATAATGACTCACTCCAAGAAAAATCTCCTCTTAAGTCTATCATGAAATCACATCCATATCCAGGTGGAGGCTCCTTGGTGTTCCTGCTTAAACCTCCAAAGAATAACCATATTGTTGGTTCTTTTTTCAACTGATTATCTAATACCTTCTAAAGATAAGCCATATCTTGTGGTTGGAGATCTCAATTCAGTGGCCAATAAACATTCGATAATTTTATAATTTTACTCCTCTACACTTTAGGTTCTACAAGACCTAGGGGGTAGACCTTTACAGTATCAATGGGTTTAATTTTACATACATTAGGATATTGACATAACAAAGATGTTCTCACAAAATATACCAAGAATGTATAAAGGTCTATCATGATTAGCTACGTTCTTGGAGAATTATCTACTAATGGATTTAAAAACATACATACAATTCAAGAATAAATTAGAGATAAATTGAACACATAATTTCTTTATTTGAAATGGTCTTGGACTTACAAATAGATTATTTTATTAGAGTGGTGCCTTAAACAATTGGTGATAGAGTCAAAAGATCCTACAAATTCTCTCTAAATAACAATCTAGAAAAAAATTAATGGAGACTAAATATTATTGCCTCACAATATTATATCTTACACTAAGAATCATCCTCAATTCTCCATAACAATCCTTGAACCATTTAAAACTCTCAACATTTCAAGTATAACAAATTAATCTATTACTTTAATAAAATCCATAAAATAAATATTCAATGTGCAATGATGCAAAGATGAACTCCAAAGATCCTTAAGAATATTACTTTAATAATTCTAGAATATTATTTAATTAATATATATGTCAGAAATGGGATAAATTGGGATAAATTGATAAAATTTGAATGATCAATTTTAGGTGTCTACAACATCAAATTGTATTTTTAAATTATTCTTAAGTGTTAGGATTCAATGTGTTATTTACTTTACAAGTCCTATATATCTTTTTGTAACTTAATTTTTAATAAATGGTTAATTGTGTACCTATCTTCAATATTCATGGAGTTGGAAAAATGGGATGCCCATGGAAGAGTGGAAATGTAGGTAATTATTTATTTACTCTCTATTGACTTAGAAATATTCGTATAATTATGCATTGAATATGAAGTTACTTTTGAAGGTCAAGCTTGAGAGCTACTAGTTGAGTAGTATACTTTTTGTGAAACTATGCCCCATTGAGGAAAAATCAAAAGGGATATTTTATTGCATTTTGGCCTCAATAAGGTAATTAGATTTTTACATGTAAACCCCTCATGCACAATGCACATTTTGATGCATGGAACATGGTTTTTATAAAGGTTTTGAATATCATTGGTGGTATTACTCAAGCTCATTTGCTCTAAATTAGAGGCTTGTGATAGTTTTTTAAAATGGAGAAAGTTGAGCAAGATTAATCCATCACAATTCTACTAGAAATCCACCATGGATGAGAGATGGTATAACCTATTATTTCATATTTCAAATAGATATGGATATTTAGTTGTGTTTATAAAATTAAATTATTTTTAAGAACATCAAGATGCATATAATGCTACAAGTTAAAGAATAGGTGTTTGAGATCAGTGTTGATCTTATATTAAGACTAGAGTTGTATTGTAGATTATTATTTGCTAAAAAGTACAATGATTTCACGAAGTTTGTAGGGTAGGTTATTTACTCAAAAGAGTTTTCTTCCCATATATTGCATCTCTTATTTATAGAAAACTATATTTAACCTTATTCTATTATTTTATCTTATTATGTTTTTCTTTAACAGTGGATAATACAAGCCATTATGGTATTTTAAAATTTTGTTAGATCTAGAAACCAAAAACTTGATTCATAAGAATAATGGTGGAAATAACCTATATTTTTCAACATTAATTTAGTTGATATTGACTAGTTAGAGGTAAG
>VDFB02012114.1:0-11126 GCA_007258455.2 Sequoia sempervirens
TTTTGTTGTTTCACCTAAAACAGGTGGTTTTATGTTTTTGTAACTTTGATGATGGTTGATCTTACACTTGGTTGAGTTTATGTGGCTCGAGCCTTGACCTTGAATGTGGATTTACATTACTCTGAAGTTCTAACATGAGATGGTGCATACCTCACTTGGTGCTGTAATAACCCTACTGTTTGTTAGTTGGACTCAATAGTTTTTATGCTTTGATTTGATATGTTGGTACTATGGTGGTACTATTATTGTTTGATTTGGATAGCTAGATGTTAGATGATGATGTTATTCCATTAGTGGACATGATTATTTCATATGAAATTATGGTTGGTTATGTTAGTTGATTTGCATAATTATGTTATGAGATGATTTGCTAGTTTAGAAATGTTATTTTATCAATTATATAATATTGTTAGAATAGATGTGATGAAGGACAGTGTAGCATCACTCATTCGCAAGTGCCCTGCTATGTTGCAATTCCTTCTCACAATGCAATGCTTTGATTTTATATATATGTATGCACATACACCTAATCTTGTTTATATACCGAGATTGCAGTACATAGTCTCGATTCCACTTATTTCTCGGCAGACAGATCTATACCCATAGCCCAACGGTTAAATGTTGAAACAGAGGTGACAATGAAGTCATCCTGTCCCATGTTGTCAAACCGTCGAATTGAATGGTATTGTACATTTTTGTAGTTGTCATTCTTTGTGGTTTGTGTTTGTGTCTTGTCGTATTTTATTGATGTTATTTTATAAGTTGTGATTTATTTAATTTAAATGATGGTAATATTGTTTATTAAAATGTTAGATTAAATTATATTTAAATATTTAAATGTTATATTTATTTTAAAGACATGCATTTTATTAAATATTAATTAAATATTAAATATGTTTATTATTTTAATTAATTATCCCTTGCTGAGGATAATTATTAAAATAAATTATTGAAAAAATTAGATAATGCTTTGCAAGTAGAGTTGTAAAAACTAAAATTAAAACAAAAGTATCAAGAATAGAAAAATAAATAAATAAAAGAATAGAAAAAGATGAAAGAATGAATGTGATTTGAGATTTGATTGAAAAGATTGCTTTTAAAGATATAATTTCTTTTATTGTGGATTTTTAGAGCTTTTGGAAGAAAATGGTAATATCATTTATTTAATTGAAAATTTGAGGAGTTTTTCATACACAGAGGATTATTGAGACAAAAGCTGCACAAGTTAATAGTTAAGTATTGTTGAAATCTTCTGTAGTTTTGGAGGAAAAATAGTTTCTTTCATTTGCTTGCATTAAGTTGGGGAGGTTTTCTAAATAAAGTATTGGATTCGAATTCAGGCACGACATTCTTGAGAGACGGTTTCAAAGAAGGAATTAGAAGCTCTTCATAGAGACCATCGAGATCAAGCAAGCATCATCAGATTCTCAAATAAGTGCATGACTCCAAGTTCCACTTGTTTTCTCCTTCAACTTTCTGTTTTAGAGAAAAATAAAAATTGATTAAATAGGACTTGTGTGGGGAAAGAAAACTCTTTTTTGAATAGAAAATTACTGAAAGAGATTAGACTAGTTTTCTAAAAAGTTATTGGATTGCTTTTCAATTTGTCAAAACAACAACCTACATCTTCTGAAATGTACAATTTGTCTATAATGGGATTTTGCGAAAATTGATTTCTTCTTTGAAAATAATAAATTTGTGATTTTGAAAATATATTTATATATGAATGTATTCATTTTGTCCCTATGTTATATCAACACATATATACATATATATGAATAAATATATATATATATATATACAAAATCATGTATATGCTTATTTTAAAATATATATATTTGAATGGAGTTATTTGTTTAAATCAAAATTTAATGTCTATAGATGAATTGGTAAAGTAGTTCGTACCTTGGAAGTTAATTATTTTTCATATATATATATATATAATAAAATTTTATTGTATGGAGTAGTTGTTGGGTGAAGGGGAAGGACGGCGGAGTCTGTACCTCCCCCTCTCCCCATGCCTACTGGATGGTCGGTATAGCAAATTACCATCGGCAATCGGGCAAAGGCGCTCGCTTTCATGTATTTTGTTTTTAAAGTTATTTTTCCAATAAATATATATATTTATATATATATATAAACATATATATTTATTTATATTTTTTATAAAAAATGTTGTGTATATATAAAAGACAAATAAAAGTTACTGATTAATAATGTTTTTTTTAGGATTATTTAAAAGACAAATAAAAGTTACTGATTATGAGAGAATTACTGTATTTCTTTTCTTAACTGCTTCGAGTAAAGTTGATATGGTGTTCTGAGATCACGAATTATGTGTATTTTCATTCTGTTATTGTGTTGGCTTTAATATCGATGTGGGAATCCCGTTGTTGATTGTGAAACTTATTTTCAGAGGCATGTTTTGACCTTGTGTATTTATACTAAAGCTTTGTGCTCGTGAAGTTGCATGATTTTTGTATTATAATTATTATTGTGGAAGGGTTGTACAACATTATGGAGACTTTGATTTTGAGCTTATTGCGAGATGGAGTTGCCTCGTATGTTTTGTTTTGGGTTTTATGCTTTATTCATCATAGTACAACCCTTCATGGTTTTGATTTGTGTTAGGGGTCTTAGAGAGAGTGACTCTTCATGGGGTTCAGCGCCTCAGGTAAGAGGAAGTGCACAAGATAACCCATGTAAGAGTAGTATAACAAGTGATAACCTAAAAATAGAATTTAGGGATGGGTAGTAAAACACACAAGATAATAAATATTGATTCCCTATCTATGATTAGGGCTATCATGGGACTAATGATAGACTGAGAAGGCTCGGTTGACAAAGTCGTAGAATCTTGTCCCCCATGAGAGGTTATCGTCTCGCATGAGCTACTCCTATGGTGTCGCACCCTCAGCTTAGGAGGAAAGGCTAGGAGATCCATAGATAAGTGTGTTGGCCGGGCTTGGAGGAAGGGCCAGAGATCCCATGAGAGCTTGCGCGAGCGACACTCTCCACTAAACACCCTTGTGCATTGTTTTGGTTGCCTCCGAATTGTATTCTTAATGTTGCTGCATTATTTTGAAGATGATTTGTGAATGTTCTTGGTGACTTGTTTAACTCAAGTATTGCTTTGTTAATTGTGATGAGTTTCCATAGCTTATCTTATTATGTTGATTCGCGGAATGTTGTTGATTATGTCAGCTTTGAGTTTGTAATTGTATTTGTACTATGTTGTTCATGGAGTCGGTTTGACAATCATGGTCAAGTTAACTTCCTTGTCACCTTTGAGCATGGGGGGTGAGTTATTTATAATTCACATGGTCGGGTAGAACGTGCTCCACACCCATTGTGTTCCCCATCAACATCCTATCTTCTCAGCCGGTCTGCAGTTGGAGTTGTACCAGTGTTCACTTTGTAATTAAGAATTTATTGTACTTGTATCATCCCACATGTTTGGGAGATTTGTTGTAATTCATTTATCAAGAGCTTGTAATGTGATGTTATAATGATGATGTAATAGGTAGGATCCTTTGTAACTTTATTAAAGGAGATTCATTATGATTGTAATATGTGGCATAGCAATACTCTCACTCTTGGTTCATGGATGTACTCTTATTCATGGTTAATTTAATATTAATGGATATGTTGTTTATCATTATCTTTTACTTTCGTTATTAGATGTTACGATGTAACCTCACGTGCCCCAGAGAACTAAGTGTGATGATGTAATGCACTATGTGATTTTGGTTTAATGTTATTTGCATGTTTAATTTAATTGTTTTAAAAAAAAATTATTTGCTATGTGTGTGTTCTTTTGGGGTTTGCACGATGGGTTGTGCAGGTAGATCATTTTGTTGTGCAAATTGGCTTGTCATTTATCATTTTGTGGTATTGTTGTTAGTTGGTGGATTTCTATCAGTGGGGGCCAGTGCCCAAAGTGGTTCGTCCAAGACAACCCAATGTGAGTTTAAATCAATTGATAACTTAATTAATTAACTAGGGGTTTTGGGGTAGTTTCCACACATTAATTCAGATAATGTTGCCTCACTCATGGGCCCAAGTGCTCATTTAGGCTTGGGATGAGTGGGAAGGCTTGGAATGGAAAGATCAACTACCATGCCTCTGCATAGTGATTTAGCAAGGTATATTGATTCCGCATAGTGATCATGGGGGCTTGGCGCCTGGTAGAGGTTACTAGAATAACCCAAGATGGGGGTCAGTAGCCTAGGAAGGTTATGCCAAGACAACCAATGACTACCTATGTGATGACACTCCGCCCTTTAACAACCTTGGAAGTTGTTATTTCACTCTTGTATTCTTGAGCCTCTGGAAGTGAATGTTAGCATGTGTATGTTGATGCATTGTTATGTTGTCTTGTTTTGGTTATTTCTTATGTTGGTTACCTCTTGGATTGGTTAATTCTTGTGATGATTGTTATCTTGTATTATTGTTGTTTTCATTGTGAATTCTTGTAATCCTTGTTTCATTTGATGGTTTTCATTGAGATACTTCTTGTCTTCTCCTAGCATGGGGGGTGGTCCTTCGAGTCCATGTGGTCTGGTGGAACGTTCTATGCACCTGATTGGGTCCCTAGCCGAGATCAAGTCATACCAGTTATTGTGTTTCCTGAGTTGTACCAAAGTTTGGATCCAGCCTAGTAGATTTGTATTCATAGAAATTTTAGATGTATCATTCTATGCTATTGTAGTCTTCCCATTCATGTTGGGAAGCACTATTCTATTAATGTTGTCCATGAGAAATGTATCTTCATGTTATCAAAGTATTGTCCATGTTTATGTTGTTGTCTAGTGGTTAATGGTTGATACTTAACATTCTTGTTATGTAATGATGTTGATATGAAAATTAATGCAGTCATGTAACCCCAAGGGACTTGATAATAAGTTGGACATGTATAATTCCTTTTCAAGTGTTGAATGATAATATCATGTTGCATGTTTGTTATTGCATATGTACAATTGTATTTCATGTAATTTATGTTAATGCATAGATTATGTTAGTTTACTTAAATATATATATATATAAATTTGTGACATTAATTGTTAAAATCATTTGTTCCTTAAAGGTTGTGTGGTGGGGCACATACACATGGTATCAGAGCCTAGGTTCATATACTCTAGGCACTATGAGCCCATTACGCTAACCTATATGTTGATTCTCTTGAGGTTGAGTCATTTCGTTTGTGTCATCTATACTTAGTAACTTGAGTTTGTCTCTAGGTGGTGTTGGTCCAAAGGTGCAGTAAACTAGTGGAAAGGATAGGACCCTCGGCTTAGTGTGTGATGCACTGATATTCTTCCTACTGGGAATGCATTTTGGGACCCTTGTGTCGCTTTTTGGTGTGTTCCTTGTGAAGTGAATTTGTATGTGTATGCAGTGAATGTGTTTAAATCGGGAATTTTGTGTGTTTTGAAGTGATGAATTGTGTTTTATGTTTTGAATGGACATAAAATTATGATCTTTTGTTGCATAGGTTGTAAGATTGGGTGTTGAATAATGCACAAAGTAGAATTTCTTGCATGAAATGGTGAATATTTAATGAAATATGAGTGCCTTGAATGCATAATTATGTAGTGTTTTGTGAAAATGTGACAATCTGATGTAGCAAAATGTATTACAAGACATTAGAAGTATTGATGTGAGTATAATGTGATTGGATTAAATTGGTTAAGATAGACTTGTACTATGTTTATTGTGTTGTTCATCAGTGATTCCTATGATGTAGTTATTGTTTGAAGTCTTGGTCAGAGGGATGGTGTAGCATCACTCGCTCATGAGTGCCCTGCTATGTTGTGAATTCCTCTCACGGTGTGTTTGTTATATATAAATTTTGTATACAATGTTTCTTTTTATGCAAGATTGTAGGTACTAAGCCTCGACTCCACCTGCACTATCAAGACTAGCCCAGCCTCTTAAATCCCAATGGGTATGATGTGGAAACATGGAGTTGAAAAGAAGGATCCCCAACCTTACCATCATCCTTGATGAGGATAAGCACCCGTACCTTTTTACCCTGTTGGTATGGTTTATTTTGTTGTGTTAATTATCTTATTTGGTTATACCACTTATTGATTTAATTGTGAGGTCATGTGGATTCTATGATTTTATCATTTAATATTGGGTTGCATGAATAATTGATGTTGTTTATCTATCTGTATGTTCTAATTTTTTTAGCGACTTGCAAGAGTAAGTCAAAGCCTAGGGGATGGAGGATGTAATGCTCCTCCATCTATGTTGTCCTTGAGTTTCTCTCTGTCTTGCAGTGAAGTCTGGTATTGCTTGGTATTTTGTCAGTTTAGTTTAATTTAAGGTTTTGATTAATTATTGCTTAGGATAAAGCTAATAAAGTTACAAGTCATTTTAATAATTAGATAAATAAATTATTCATTGCAATTAGTTAGTTTTGGCATGGGACATAATTAAATGCATTTATATGCATGATAATTTTAGTTTGTATCGGATTCCTTTGCATGGAAGGAATAACTTTAATTGGTTACCAATTATAATTATTGCATGTCAAAGCGAATAAGGGAATAGTTTATAGTTTATCTTGGCTTTGGGCACGTTTTTAAGCATGCCTTGTAACTTCTCAATAGGTGGTACATGGATTGCAGATTCAATTTGGGGGTAGATGTGGATTGGGGGAAGGCTCTATAAAGATAGAAGGAGGAATTTGGTCAAATATTGTAGTTGCATGGCCTTCATAGACATATATGTTGAATAAAAGCATTAACTTATTTTCTTCATGCTAGTGCCAATATGGATGATTTGGATTTGCTTATGGACACCACCAAAAGGGCAAGGAGTGAATTGGGGGAGGAAACAGGGGGGCATACCAAGTGTTGTAGAGGAGCTCATATGCAAAGAGGAGGGAATCTGAGTGTTATATCGTATTTGAACTTTGAATTCCCTTCACAAAGGCTTAGCAAAATATAGGTAGATATTGTGCATGATTTTCTTCTTGAAAAGGCTAAATGCAAATATGGTGAAGGAATTTTGTTTCCTGCTACTATAAATGCGTATTAATCTTGAGATAGAGATTATAAGTTTTTTCACTATTCATTTTAGAACATATAGTCTTAAGTGTGAAACATAATAGGAACCACATTCATATTATATCGCGGGTCTGTTATCTTGAATTTTTTCCTAAATTTTTTTATGCCCTTCCTTTCTTTTATAAATATTTCTTTTGATCAATATTGGGTAAAATATACACAAAAACATATATTAGATACCTTCATATATCAGATAATAGTATAATCAATTTAGAGTAAACAAAAATAGAATGAATATAAACCTCAAACTTATATTCCATTAACAACTTGTCACAGTAGAAACACTTGAATATGGTAGGGTGTATAGATTTAAATAATCTCCCTGATTCCATTGTCAACTTGTCATGGTTGAAGCACTTGAACATAACTGATAGTTTTGAGATTTAAATGATCTCCTTGACTCTCTTGACAAGCTATCATAGCCACAACACTTAATCATTAAAAAATTATCCTTATATAAGAATTTCCACGATCTTGCTGGCCGATAACACCTTTCATAGTGGTTGCTTGAAATGGATCCACATGTCATATATGGGTACCAAGCAACATCATTATCATTGCAAACTGAATCATGAACTCTTTCCAGTGACCCTATAGTTAATCCTCTTTTCGACTCCTCATTCTTTTACCATGCGAGTTATGCCTGGTGTTACCACTACAACTCTTCTTAAGTTAGCTCTTGTTTATCAGACCATAAGGTCACCTGGGAGATGTTTGATTCTCCTTTGCTTACATCAGCCTTATTTTTTTTTTCACTTCCTCATCTTCATCATCATCATTAAATGAGTATGCAACATCAGTGTATATTTTGGAGCTAACCCCAGTTGCACTTTCTATCCCTTTATCTTCATCAACCTTAGCATTAGCAAGGACCAATGAATGATTTTGTATGCCAATTATTTTGAAACATATTCAATGGTGAGGGTAAAATTTTGTGTTCTTTCCTTTTCTAACACCAAAGGCAGTGGTTAGCGACATCTCTATCACCTTTTCTATGTTAAGAACATGCCAAATTTCTTTATGCATGAATGAGATTTCATGAGAGGGTGGAATTTGGAACTAGATCAAATGCAGCCTAGCATCCCTCTAATCTTTGTTGCCTCCTTCCCCTACGTACTTGTTGTCCTAGCCACATAGCTAGGTTAGATGTTTATTTTATTGAATCTTTTATAGGGTGGTTATATTCCCTAATTTTTACCTCTAAACTAAAGTTATTGATATCACATCAATGGCTATATATTTGATGCTTTGTGTGGTGATTTCATACTTCAAAACTATATGTTTTGGTTCTGCAATTTATGTTGATTTGTATATTATAATTTTTAATTCACTACTTTCTGTAGACACATAAAATTGGCATCACACTTATTTAATTAAATCATATTCACTCATCAATTAAATAAATTTAGTTTATTTAATTGATCTCCTAAAGTTTCTTCATTTAATTAAATGAAGTATATTTAACTAAATGGATAGTGCATCAATTTCCTCCCTTTGATTTAAATAAATCCAAGTATCTAAGTCAAATTCAAAATCACCTAATCTCCTATTGAATTAATCAAACCATGATTCATGCTAATCCTAATCCTCTTTTCTCTAGATTTTGCAACTTGCACAAATAAATCATTTTAATTCATTTATTAAATCTTCATTTTCCATCAACATGACATAAAAGTCAATATTTCTCAAATTTGAATTCAAATCAAGTTGACTTGTCCCTTCCAACATAGCATTAATTTTCCTCTTACATGTCCCCCACTGGCATTTAAGACCCCTTCTTCTCCCTCCAACAAGCCAAATTTGAAATTTGAAAAGGCCACCTAATGTCATTTATTGGCACATTCACCAAAACTTTCACACCCTTGGCCCATTCACATGGTGACAAGTGGCTCCTTCCTATATTGTATTATCTTTTATCCACATTCCTCCTATCTTGCATTCTCTATCATTCTATTCTATAAATAGAGACCCTTTCTATTGTATTAATCTCGGGCAAATCCACAATCATCCACACATTATGCATTTTAAAATCTGCTCTTATGCATAAGTCCATTGAATCCATACCATCTTCAAAGTAGTTTCATCATTTAGCTTACCAAAAATGGGTTGGGAAAGGGATATTTCCACATCAAAATAGCACCAGTCCCCCTATGAGATGATGGTTTGATCCATTCTAGATAGGTTTACCTGCTTGTATGCTTTTTATTGTCATGTTTTCTTGTCTTAATGTGATTAAGAATTTCATAGGGAGCTTGATTATTGTTTTTGCTAACCGGGCTAATTCTCTTTTGTGTTGATCATGTTAGCTTAGGAAAAAATATTGCTTACATTATGGTGCTAGAAGAATCCTCTATTTTTTATGTTTTGAAAAACGTATGTTTGTAAGAGAGCACTAGCAGCTCTATCTTCAAAGGCATTAATGAAAATTTTGGTCCTTAATATTTTTGTAGAAAGTTCATCCTGTGTTTATGTGTAATAATATGTGCTTAGTTTCATCTTATGTTGAAAATCAAATTTTGTGGCCTCGTACTTTGTTTCCATAAAAGGAGGCATTTTAGAATAAGACATTAATAAAATTTTGAATTTGTTTTATTTCCTCCTTAACAAAATGGAATAGCTCAAAGGGAAAAGATCGTTGGTTGTTGGAGGAGATTAGTATAAGGAAATATGAATGGTTAAGCTATAGAAATGGAGTCACACTACCAACGGTGCGAAGGAAAACATCTTTCCAGCCACAGCCTAGCAGACTATGCCATATGACCAAGGTAAAAGATATTTCTTGAAAGTCAAACCTATTACCTTCTCTACATAGCCTATGTTTTGGCCGGCCCCTAAGGATTACACCTTAGTTTCTATGTGCTAGAAACATGATTGGAGAGTAGGGATCGATATTTTTATTGGTTGCTAAGGGTTTGTTCATATTTTTCCTTTGATACGAGTCTCATACCAACTAAACACAGGTTGTAAAATGTACAAAGTATTTACTCTCAATTTCCATTTCAATTTTTTTTTGCTTGGTGGTCAATATTATCATAGATAAATACCCGACCATTATCTATAGCCATATCAGGTGAACCTCGTTACATCAGGGAAACGAGTATGTATTTTAGTAGCAATCCCATTTGGTTAAGCCATAGAAGTCCTTTTACTGAAGCATGTCTAGTAAGATATGTCTTTAACCAAAGCTAGAAGTGTGGGTATAAAGAATTGTTTAATTCAGGGGTCAATTCTTATTTCATTTGTATGTTTTTTTTCTTTATATAATAGTTTTTTGGTGATTACATTACTCACATTTATTAGCCGATAGATCATTTTCTCATTTTTGGCTATTTTTTGGGTCATACGTTTTGATGGATGTCCATACCCTTTTACATAGCTGCATTTCTTAGCACAGGGCAAATGATGGCAAATGTTTGAGAATTTGGATTTTACACCTCCCATTGGCATTAAAAGCTTTCCAAATACCATCATGGCACAACTTTTGCACCTACTATTTTGTAATAGCTTGAAATTTTTTCTTTGATGATGTTTAATACACTTTCCAACTACATTAGCTTGAAAGATTATAAAATCCATTCTATTGGGTAAAAATGGGCAAGTCCGAGGTAGTAAAAAGCACACCATTCACTCACACATATATTGATCAATCCTTGAATACAGCATGAGGTACATAATAAATGCACCAAGAAATCTTTAGACTACATAATAAACACACCAGGTAATATGCAACACAGCTCTGCAAAATAGATTATCATACACGGTACATAGATCGTGTTCAGATTATTCAAATATGAGTTTCCTGCAATAACAAAAAGAGAAAATAGTACAACTTCTTTGACTAACCTAATTCCAGTGAGAATGCTAAAGACGTTTTTCATATAATAAATCATGAGGTAGGTATGGTTTATTTAAAATATCATTGTTCGCCATGTCTCAATTAGTTGCTAGGATTCAGGATTATCTTTGACTTGTAGATTTATCTTGACTATCTTAAGTATCAAATGTTGATTTAGTCATTACTTTGGTACTTGATTGAGCTAACATTGTAGA
>VDFB02012115.1:0-13016 GCA_007258455.2 Sequoia sempervirens
TACATCACTTGGTTGAAAAAATATATTGAGTAAGCATATATGGAGATGATAATGAATATGGTGAATAGCGGATAGGAGAGAAACAATGCATAGTCTCAAAATAGTGCAGATTAGGCTTTTGTTAATATATTGTAAAAGATATTGTTCTCTCCTCAACATGAAAAATGTGGCATAAATGTTGATGTGGATAAATCAGTTTTGTATCTTTTATTTGTTTTTCTTTCTTTTTAGATTTTGCTAACTGGAATGTGCATAAGGAAAATACTTTTTTTATCACGAGGAAGATATTTAGGAGTTTTTGTAACAAACAAATGTTTCCTTTTGAAGGTGGGACCAGATCTCCAACAATGAATGAGGATTACTTTTGTCTCATTTATGTTCCCACCACCTGAGAGCCCAAATGTAATTGAAAAGGAAATATATGTTACAACTGTCCAATAAAATAGTGACATGTGTGCTTTCTAGCATGAAGCTTTTTTTTCTCCTTCATTTATATAAGAAGGAATTAAAGCCAAAAAGAAGGGGTTCATTGTAATTGACACATTGAATTGTAGAAAGAATACAAAGCATGTTTTAAATTTTGTCTTAAGTTTTGAATCTTATGTATGTAATTTTGATATCAAGATAGAAAATACAATGTAGAATGGTGCTAATTTCATGGACATTATCTCTCCTTTGTACTTGTTCTACAAGTTATGAATGAAAATAATCAAGGATTTGTTTACTTGTCTCCATTGCTCCTTAATGGATGTATGAGTTCATTACTGCTTATTAGTCCAATGAATTAATGTAAATGCTTGAGTGAGATTTTTAACTCATATGAATTAATTCCTAAGATACCTATAAGAAGTGGTGGTCATGAATGTAATGTGGAAGTGTTGTAATGTAGTGTTTCTTAAGCTTATATGTTTCTATGTGTTGAGTTGTTATCTTATTGCATAGGTTAATATTGACTTCATAATTAGGATAGGGAACTAGTTTAGGCAAGGTATTCATAATTCAATTTCTAGGTCAATTCATTAGAAAATCACTCTTTATTTACAAACCTTTCAAATGCACTAACCGGTAGAGTTGTGCTTGTTCCATTCACACATTCCCATGCATAAATTCCCTTGGCTGCCCTTTTTTTCCTTCTCATTTATCTCTTATGATATCATTTCATTAGTCCTCACATTTGGGGGAAAGCATGCAATCCCTGTTCATTCCATTTTTTGCCCCTTGTTTGTCATGTTTCAACATAGAGCCTCTCACTTACTTCAACCTACAAGTCCTTGTATTTGGCTACCCTTTGTTTCGTAAACTCCTCTTTGGACTATCATATATTAGAATACACTATTGAGTTAAATAAACTTTTCATGGTACTTGTAGACATCATTATACATGTGCTACCCTTTGTTTATCATATAAACTTAGAGCTTGTCACTATCATCTTATAGGCATTATACAACCTAATTATATGATTTTTTCAGATTTTTGTATGATATTGTACCTCCTAATTTGATCACTAATTTCAAATTTGTGTAAGAAATTTATTTACTCATGTGTTATTAATTAAACTTGCACATGCACAATGTAGGATTGTGCTTGTTCCATTCACACATTCCCATGCATAAATGCCATTGGCTACCCTTCTTTTGTCCTTCTCATTCATCTCTTATGATATCATTGCATATATCCTTCTCATATTTTGGGGAAAGCATGCATTCCATCTTCATCCCCTTTGTTGCCCTTTTGTTTATCATGTTTCAACATAGAGCCTCTCACTTACTATCAAACCTGCAACTCCTTGTATTTGGCTGCCCTTTGTTTGTTAAATGCTTCTTCATGCCCTTTTTTTCCATTTTTACTATCATATTTAAACTTAGAGTTTTCTTATATCATCTTATAGACATTATAGAACCTAATTATATGATTTCTTTAAAAAAATTGTATGAGATTATACATCCTAATTTGATCACTAATTTCATATTTGTGTAATAAATTTCTTTACTCTATACTATCATGATGGAACTAATCTTTATCTCTTTTCCATGCTATAGATACAATTATTCATCATGCACGAGGAAAAAATAAAATAGTCTAACACGAGGTGATTGAAAAGATAAGAATGCAAAGAAAGAGAAGGAATGAGGTAACTTTATGAAAGTAGGAAATTGAACATGATAAAAGAAGATATTCCAATTCAAGAGGAACATGACCCATTGATTGTATATAAGAGAGATATGTAATTGGTGGAACAAAGGAAACAAATAAAAAACCTTTTTGCAATGATAGATTTGAATCTCATAATTGGAGACATGTCATATGCTGCAAGTCAAGATGGAGGGACACCATCTACCACATATCAGCTTTAAAGTACATCATCGCTAACATGTGAAGATGGAGGTATGCCATTTTTTCCATCTCGAATTTAAGGTGCATCATCTACTCCATCTTCAATTAAAGGTATTCCACCTATCCCATCTCATTTAAATATTGTTGAAATTCCTGATGTTAAGGAAAAATTACCTTTGAGAACACCTTCTTGAATTTTGTGTAGAAAGCACAAGTTTTTGATTGATATTGATGAGAATATTTTATAGTTGATGGATGATAAGATTCCAAAATGTACTTGTAGATGATATGCTAATAAGATTTTGAGATTTTTTTTTTTTAAATAAATAAAACTAAAAGATGTCAACAATTTGTTGAAATGGTGAGAAATCTAAAGTATAGTTCCATTATAAAGATTCTTGTGCTAAGAACATCAAAAGGTTGAAGTGAAAAATCTATTGTCAAGAATCTAATGAGTGTATATGGGAGTGTGGGTAATACTGCACACACCAAAGATAGTAATGTCACATGATGCATCATTATATCAACAATGGTAAGTAATAAAACCAAGAAAGAACATTTCATTAGAAAGAGAAGTCAAGAATTAAGAATAAACATAAAAAATTTATTGAGAGCCATCAAGAGGTGCCAAAGAATTGAGGACACAAATAATAATGAATTATGGAAATTGTCTAGTAGACTACAATGAAAAGATAAACTAATTATTGAATCCTTGAGATCCCTAATTGAAGAATTTTGGAAGAATAAAACAAGGGTATTTCCCAATCAAAGAGATGTGGTAAGGAGAATTGGAAGCTGAAACCATGAGCCACATCTGAAGCATTTTTGGATATCACTCAAACACAATTTTTTGCTAAATTTCTAGAGATGTATCCTCAAGTTAAAAATTTGTCAAAGAAATTTTAAAATCCTAAATCCTTTCTATATCAAAATAAATCATGCACACACTACTTATCGTTGTAGAGTACATATTGAGTTTTCTAACCATTTTTATGCTTATCAATGTATATGTTTAGATTTGCATACTAACAATGTTTTGTAGGACTGTGACATATATGCCCCACCTACATCTTCAAGAGATTTCAATATCAACAACTTTATGTGAAATAGTGGATGGTCAAATTTTCTACGACAAATTATGTTTGGATGACACATGTGAACATTGTGGTGGCTTGCAATGTATGCCTATTTTTTAACATATGGAAAGTACACATGTGGTTGGAAATGAAAAAATAGAATATGGAAAGTATAAGACAGTGGCCTACAATACAAAAGATGGTAAAAAATAAAATAAAAAGTGTTATTTTTTATTGAAAAGATTCCATTTTATCAGTTTATATCTATATTTTGAGAGACTATAATGTATGAGTATGCAAGGTATACCCATAGAGCTCAATGGTTGGACTTGCAACTTAAGTTATGCAAGGACACATTTACACTTGATAGCATTGTTTTTGTCATCAACATTGTAGAGAACTACAATCTATAACCACAACATGAGATACAATCACAATATTATAACTCCAAACAAGTTGCTATATTCATGCACATAACATTTGTTCATGCTAGTGAAATTATAGAGGATGAAATGATGATTGTAAGGGATTATCATTTTTATATCAGTGATGATCACACATATTCTAGAGATTTAACACAAGGTTGCATTTAGTTGTTCTACCATGATTTGGATAGAAGGGCCCGCACATCATTAGATGTCAGCATATCATATGGTTAGATAATAGTGGATCACAATTCAATAACTCGTTGGTTGAATAGGATGTAAAATATTATAGGTGTTCAACATATGTGGAACTTTTGTGAGGCCGAGCATAGAAAGGGGGATCATGATGATGTAGGAGCATGTATCGAAAGGGCCATAACATGAAAATTGGTAAAGTTTAAAGGCAATGCAAAGTTGAAAAATGAAAAATAAATCATCGAGTGGTGTAATGCTACAATGGGTCTAGGTAATAAAGGTAAGTCTTTAGTTTGTACATTTTTTTGGTTGATAGATGTTATTAATATTGTAAAATATGAGGATTGTTGTACATTGATAGGATCAAGTGAACTGTACTCTTTCTGAAGCTCTAATGTAGGTTCATGGAGTATTCATACATGAAAGATGGTATGTTTTCATTCTTCTTGTACACATCAATATTAGAATAAGTGTGAATCGAAGGAGTGGGTTGATTAATGGTGGTTACGAAGTCTAAGCCCACTTGACACATATCAACTCCTAGCTACACTACAAATCACGTAGATGGAATCATTAGTTGAATTTGATCACATATCAGATCTAGTTCAACCAAGTAATATATTGGATGACTAAATTCATCTAATTTGATGCACATATCAATGAAAGGAATTTTTATGTAGATATTGTAGATGAAGACAATGAAGAGGGAACAAATTATTAATTTTGTTGTTGTGTCAAGGCCAAAAGGAAATTGGAGGCCGTAGTTATAGCCTCCCAGTTATAGATGGAGAAAACATCAAATACCCTATAGGCTCAGTGGTTGTTACTATAACATGGCTTAGAAGTTACCTAGTTTAGAAGTCTAATTTCTAGCTATTTAAGGATTTTCACATGCACCAAAATATTCTTCATTACTCAAACATTTTTGTGGCATCCAAGCTAATTTTATCAAATATTGGGGTAGACCATTGTTCAAGGACTTGTGGAAGGTGTGTGAATCTGACCATGAATCAATACCTAACACAATAAATAGTAGAGAAGACCCAAATGGTTCATTGGATTGATTTTTAATTATGTGCATTGAATTTATAAAGTCATGATATTGATCAATTTATTTTAGATATTATAATATGTATCATTATTTTATGTTCTAAATGATATGAAAATGAGAAAAGCACATATATTATAAAGTTTTAATTTTTTAAATTACTGTATAGATTTATACCTCTTGTTCATTCTAAATAAATCTAACACAATCCATATATTTTGTTTTTTGACATTAATAATGGATAAAATATAAGCCTCTTTGTGTTTCTATGTTTTCAATATTTCTTTTGATATTAGTGGTTGAAATATTATTAGTGTTTCTTTCTTTCTTAGGTCACATTAGAATATATTAGTGTACCTTTCTCAACACATGGCTTCCCACTATATGCATATTACTATTCATAAGAAATAGCACTACCTTCACTTGGTCATTCTTTATATTCCCTTTGAATGTTTTCCTCCTTTAACCAAGGTGAATGCATTGATTTCATTCTCCCTGCCACATACCATCCTCCTTGTTACCCCTCCTTATCTCATGGAATATTCCTTGTTGTCCCTACTTTAAAAATTCCCTTGTTTTTTATGATGTTCCCTTCATTTTGTGTTGTATCTTCCCCATTTAAATGACTATGGTTTAACACTTCATTAATGCCACAATGACTTCCTTTGTCTCATGGTTTTTCCCTCCATTACTTGACCACTATATGCATCTTACTATGTTGTATTTTCCTTTTGAATTCTCTCCTCCTTTAGCCAAGGTGATTGCATTTATTTCACAATATACTTGTATTCTTAGTGATACAATTGTTGCCATCCTTTAAAGCTTTCCTCCTTTACCACTTTGATTGTTGTCTTCCTTGACTAATATAATTGAATGCAAGTAGTGATAAGTAATTATAGTATTAGTATACATAAGGTATAGTTTTCTATAGATCTATTTGTATTTAAAATTGATCTTCACTTTTCACATATAGACCTCTTAGATTACCTTCCATAATTTTGTAAATTTGAAAGTATAGAGGTGCTTCCCACTCTTACAAATGGGCCCATTACTTGTACCCTAGTCATGAGGTCCTATCCCTTGTATTGGGATCTTGGTACACATCCAAAAGTCATGGATAAATATCAACCCTTTTGCTATCCATTTTGTTTCCCATGGTGTTAAGGCCTTGCCTATCATGGTTATTTTTGTATAAATTTATGATACACATGTATTATTATTGTATTAAATGATGTGTATATGTCCCATGATAGTTTATTGATTAATAGTATTTTTTATGAATTTTTGCAGCTACTATCTACAAATGTAAATGATAACCTTTTGCGTTGAAACTAAATGAATCCCCAACTTATATATTGCTATCCTATTCCTTATTTAAACTACTATATTTTATTACACAGACTCAATCTCTCACTTTGAATTGAAAATTTCAATTTCTCATACTCCCTACAATTTCCTATAGGTTTTCTTGTGCATTGGTTACTCATTGTGAGAACACTAACATACTACAATAGTATTCTTGAAGGTCTTACAACATTTGATGAAACTCTTGTCCCCTTGTCTTGATTTCATGGGTCAGGCCTCCATTACTTGACCTCTCTCATGATTGTGATCCTCATAATTACCAACCTACCATTTCTTATGACTATCCATGTTTTGTGTCTTTACCTTTGAGATCTACAATCTTCCCTCTTGTAACTAAAAATTCATGGCTTAACTTGAGTTGCACTATCGTTATAAAAATTATTAGATTCTACCTATATCTACTCAATGGAGCTAATGAACATGTTATATTGATATGTTTTAACATTAGATTCCATAATCTTATATCCTTAAGAGATAAAGGGATATATTCTAGTAGTAATTGTAAAATATAATATATATTACCCAGCTTTGACAATAAAATTTTCATCATTATTGTAGCAATGTGTCACTTAGGCCAAGCCCATTTACTTGGATGATTGTATACACAAAAATTCAAATTAAATATGAATTAGTTATTTTTGATGTAAAAATGAAACATTTTTTCATTTATACTAAAAAGAAAAGCTTGTTAAAAAATTTGTTCTATGGTTTTTTTTAAGGCATGCAACAATTATTGTAACTATAAATATTATAAGAACTTTTTCAAGTGATGGTATTGTTATAGTTTCCAATAAACTCAATAAAACCAAGATCGCCTAAAAAACCTATGATTAATCTTCGACACAGAGAAAATCAAACATGCAAGATCAATTTGCATAAAAATATGCAAATAATTATTGGAAATTATGAATTACACGAGATAACTTGCTTTTATAGAGAAAGATGAAAAACCTAAAAGGAAAACCTAATTAGGACATAATTAACTAATAAAGTGTAATTAAATATTTAATTACAACAACAACCCCCTTAAGTGCAAACTTAGGAGAATTAGAAACATGTAAATAATGCAAGGATGGATGCATGAAAGCATGAATGGGTCCCAGATAGAAGGCCATGTTAGGTACCCATGTACATATGTAATACAAAATAAATAGAGAATGTAACCAAGTGATTGAAGATGAAGGACTCCATGAGGACCCTAAGTACACCATCCATCACAACATACATATAAATTCCCCCATAAGAGGGAAAGAGATGATGAAAGAATCTAAGTTATGTGTATCTTGATGCCACCAAACGACTAAAATTATCCATAAGTAAGTACCAAGATTTAAACATTATCTATAAAATAATGGCCTCAAATTGAGATGTGACCTAATGTGAATCAAATGCAATTCAAGATCATTAAACATAGTCTCTCAATTTGAGATGTGAACTAATGCAAACCAAAATGTGTCAAGTCATGAGCAAGATTATGACCAAGAGAAACTACAAAATCCAGATACAACTCATGTGAGTTATCATCAATATGAAGATGGGATCAATTTGTGTGCCATGTGACTACACTCTAATCCAATTGTTATGCATTTCAAATCCCTCCTAATGGAAATTTATTGAAGTTCATTTATTACAAAGCCTCAAGATTGTAAAAGGAGAACATGCAAAAATCAAAGATAAAATGAAAAAATAAAGCATGCGAAAAGGAATAATTTTGTGCAAGGATTAGTAATCACATTTTCCTTCAAGAATAAAAATGACCTAAGATGTATGTAGAGGATTGAATCATCATTGATACCATGTTATAGTTTTCAATAAACTAAATAAAACCAAGATCACTTATAAAAAATGTTGATTAATAGGAAAAGAGGAGGGGATAATTGCCCTTCTTTCCACAAATCACTCAAAATTTTCCTAGGGGTCCTAATTGGATTGACTATCAACCTCACAAGGTGAGTCAATTCTCAAAAAGGAGGGCCTAGGAAGGGGTTGTATAAGCTTTAAGGGGTTCACCACCAAGCAAATGTTTGGAAAATACAAATGAACATTCAACCTACAAAACCTAGTTATGCAAGCTAAATGACATATGCAAATAATGGAATTTTTCAACAGGGAGTTAAGATGTGTGTACCTAGGAAGTCTGAAGATTTTGTGAGGATTCTGGAAATATAAAGAAGTTGTCTAGATATGCTAGGGAGGACATAGAATACTTTACTATTGTGTTAGTCCTGCTACTATTTTTTGGGGAAGATGTGGAATATTTAGAT
The DNA here is from genome assembly GCA_007258455.2 of Sequoia sempervirens. NCBI lineage: Eukaryota > Viridiplantae > Streptophyta > Pinopsida > Cupressales > Cupressaceae > Sequoia > Sequoia sempervirens. Next base: position 8,708 of record VDFB02012115.1, read on the forward strand.
GCTAGATTAGGATCTCTAGAAATCTATGCAAAATATGCTTGGGGGAACTAAGATTCCCAAGGTGGTGTATTAGTCTTGTTCTCAATTTTTTAAAACTTTGAATGTGAACTTGAGCTCCAAGGTCTACACTTGCTTCTCCTCTAATCTCAAGTTTTAAAATTTTTGGATTCAACCTGTAGGTGAGTTTCCGTGAAGATGACAATCTTCCAATACAACTTTGCAACTTTGAGACTTTGCACTCCAAATGATATTCAATTCTTCAACCTAAATTTGCAATAACAAATATGTAAGAAGGGAAAAACTTGTTGATTGTTAGTGAATGCGGGTTTTCCTTGGTAAAACCCCTGTTTGGTAATAAATCCTTGAAATGAAATAAAGTAATGAAGGGAAATGATGAATGAACAACATGCAATGCAACAACTCACCAAACCCTTGTTGTAAAGTCAAAAAACTTGTTTGAAATAGTTGTAATGGATATGCATCTTGACTCAAAGAAATACTTGATAGATCTTGCTTGAATCAAAACCCTACATCACAAATGTTAGCACAACAACACACATGATGTAAGAAGCTCTTTGATATGATGCTTGAATCTTGATGATGTTTCCAAATTCTTGATAGAAATACTCTTGAATGCTCTTGTGAACTCAATTTTATATTAGGAATGCTCTCACAAAAGACTTGGATTATAATGAATGAGTGAACCTTGTATTTATAGTTATCTATGTTTAATATGATCCTAAAATCACCACACCAAGCTAGCATATGAATTCATTAAATAAAGGAGGCTAAATCCCACCAAAATTTGAAATTAAATCCCTAAAATAAGCCGAGGACTAAGATGCCCTAGGTGGCATATTAGTCTTGAGGCTCAAATCTCAAGGTAGAGACTCCAAAAAGGGACCTAATTAGGTGCTCTGAAAAATCAGGGTCCCAAGACCTTTGGGGGACAAAGACACCCTAGGTGACATTTTACTCTCGACCCAAAAATCAAGGATGCTTTGATGAAATCATTAAATTATCATTTATGCCTTGGAGAATGTCGTGATTAGCTAGAAAAGGATATAATTCATAGGGCTTGCAAATGAAAAATAGGACCAATTAAGACATAAATTAGGACAAATAAAACAAGGTGGGCCCAAATAAGTGTGAAAATGCAAGGGTATGCATTTTACTACACTACACTTGTGATTAGCGTGTAGACATTGAAAAATGTCTTGAGTCTATGAGGGTCATTTTTCTGGTCCTCATCCTTTAATAATTGAATAATTTTAATGATTTTATTATTCTTGATCATATTCCTCTATTAATTAAATAATTTTTAATTATTTAATTAAGTCACTTTCTAATCTTTATTCTATCCTAATCAATTAAATAAATTAATTGCATCACTAATTCCCTCTCTTCTTCAACAATTAAATAAATTATTATTTATTTAATTATTCCTTTATCACCTTTTGTCTATAGTTAAATAGTTATCATTAATTATTTATCTATTCATGGGTCTTTTAATTCTTCTATAGTTAATTGATTATCAAAATTATTTAACTATCCCTTGTCATTTTCCCCATTAAATAATTAATCTAAGTTAATTATTTAATGTCCCTTTTTCCATTTTCTTCCCATTTAATTAAAATGGTTGAATAATCATTTTAATTAAATGCTCATTTTTCATTTCTTCAAATAAATAATTCAAATGAATAATTTATCCTCCATTTTCCTTTCTCGAATAAATAATTTGAATAATTATTTATGCCTTCCTTTTGGTCAAAGATGCATTGTTCATTAATCTCTTCCATGGCCTTTATTTTTTTTATAGCTGTCAAGCGTCATAGCCATCGGTGTCATAGCCTTCATTGCCCACCTCTTTCTGGTGTATCAATTCTAGACCATTGATCTTGGCATCTTTTTGAAATCTCGATCTCGATCATCCATTTTGTAACCTCCATCTCATGAATCATCATCTTTCTATCTTGGAATCTTTCTAGAATATCAATTTCAATCATCCATTCGAATGGTTGTCTATAAAAGGATCCTTCCTCTCCCATTTTTTCCTTAACAACCATTTTTGTCTCCAACTTTCTACTTACAATTGGAAAGTATTTACACAAGTCTACTTCAAAATCTAAGGGAAAAGATTGCAAAAGGAGAAATAGGAGAGCAAGAGAAGTGATTCAAGTGCAAGCATGGGGAGTATTTTGGTTTGATGCTTTCATTTTAGTCATGTTTTGTTTGTTTTATCTTGTTTGGATGTGGTTTATAGCTTAGAGGTGTTGGTTGTCACTTTATCTAGGCTTGGAATGATCTAACCCCATCTTACATTGGTGAACCTAATGTGGAGAATAGTTTTTGCAAGATTTCGTACAATTTTTGTTTATTTTAGGTATGGAATGATGCAAATAATCGAAGCAACAACACATTTTCTAAGGAATGACACATTTGATTATAAATAATGCATTTTCCAAAGACCTTAGTGGGTGGGAAAATTTAAATTTGAAAGTGAGACGCAATCACTCTGGTGCAACATGACGCAGTGGCATACTTGATGAGAAATGATGTATTTGTCTGCTCAGTATAAAGTTCTTGTTTTGATGCCTTTTCAATTTCTGTTTTGGATTTTTCAAGTAGAATAGTTTTTTATGGTTACTAATCTTCTATTTTAGCATGTGGCTTTAGAGTGTAGCTCTCAAAAACTATTTCTTTTAAGAAACAAAAAAATTGAGCTCTTTAATTTAGCCTTAAACAAGTTTACAATTTTGTTTGTTTCCTACAAATTGCATATGGATCATCAGGTAAAAGAGAACTGCATTTTCCATTCGTAAGGCTTAAAAGGAAACACAACTTGCATTTTCACTCATAAGGCTTAAAAAGAACAACTTGCATTTTCACTCACAAGGCTTATAAAGAGAAACAACTTGCATCTCTCAATCATGGGCATTAAAATGAACTTTGCATAAAACGCCATTGGTCTAAAATGTACAAAGTGTCTTCAAATAATAAGAAAGGGTAAAATCAACTAGTTCCTTTCATGTTTGGTGGTTTTCAAGTGTCTTAGAAAGTGCACATGCTCTCCTTTCATTTTGTTAGGAAATATTGAGTGACAAAAAGCACCTCTTTGGAATTTGTATAATCACATGAAATATTTGGATTTGGTGCTTAAAATTAACCCCATGTGAGTGTAAGAAAAAAACATTTGTTTGTTCCCTCCTTATGCTTTAAATGATATGGGTAGTAAAAAAAAAAAAGTATTTCCTTTCTTTTGTCTATCCTTAGAGGGTTTTCCACCCCACTTAAAAAAGTGGCAATGACCCAAGCGGTAATGGGCTAAAGCCAAGCTCTTCCAAATCACTATATAAATTTGTGGTTGCAAGGAAAGTTTGCAATCAATGAGAAGCAGTATGTGATAGTTGGGAGACCTCTTGAGGGAGTTTATCATAGTACCCACTAAATTATATGCCCTTACTAGAACCCTTTGTGTAGAAAGACAAAATCCTTCTATTTGCTAGCATAGGAGGTCAGACCTCTCAAGCCATCCCATAGTTTCATGGTTCATTGTAGAGATGGAAAATTTCTTGAGATCCTTGTGGTATTAGGGAATTTAGAACTTGGTATGCCTGAAGGGTAATTATCCCCTCTTCTTTTCCTATTAATCACTAGCAAGCCTAGGAAGCACAAAAATGAGGTTTTCAATGTTATAAAAGGTAGTTTCAGGCCTAATATGGGACGAAATTTTCCAGAGGGATGTATGAGTCCCAATCAAGGTTTTTAAGGGTTTGAATGTTGCATAAAAGTCACCACAAAATACCCAAAAATTAGGAAAAACCATGTGTACTGGGACTAAATTACCCAAAGGGGTGTATGAGTCCCAATTTAGGGTTTTTGGACCAAAATCAACAAATTTTGAGTGAAATTCAATGTTTTTAGTTTGTATGATGTCTAGACTATGTTCAATTATAGGTTTTAGATGAAATTCAATGATGCAAGATGTAAAAATTCAACCTATATGTACTTTCACATATGCAAGAATTAGAAACCCTAGATGCCAATTAATTAATGCAAAACCCTAATGCAACATTAATGCAAGCTAGATCTAGGATGATGATGTACTCCAAGTCAGAATTAAGATGTTCTAAATCTAGGTTCACCAAAATGTAGTGTAGGAAATAGGGTTCCACCTTTTTGGAAGATAGAACAGAAGGGTGATGAGACCTTCCTATTTCGCTAACATCGCATTCAAGGAAATCTAAGATATCTCAAACTAGGGATAAAATAAAGAAGAGAGATCTGCAATAGGGGTGTTCTAGGGTAG
>VDFB02012116.1:0-17614 GCA_007258455.2 Sequoia sempervirens
AAATCTATTTGTTTGTATTATTAGTCTTCTGAATCTCTGTTGAAATTTTTTTATATATATTCCTATATATGTTTAAATAGAATTGGATATACATATTTGTGTGATAATACTATTGAGTTATTTTAATACATTTTAAAATCATTGTGGATCTCTGTATTTTGGTTGCTATTAGTTCATGAGATTAAAATAAAAGTCAGTTCTGTTGCAGACTTTATATGGCAGATACTGAATATAAATTATTTAATTAATTTCATAACTCTTTTATAATTTCTCTGTATTTTTTTCCTATGAATTAAATTTTAATATAAAAATCTATATTTATATATATACCTAAATAATATATATATTCTGGACAAGCAAAAAAAAAATAAATGAATAAATAAACGTACAGATCTTGTACGCTGTGTCAGGCCTCGTTTTCTGTGTATCAAAATAAAATGATTATTTTCTTGTTTATTGAATTTCGAAAATCGCGTTTCTTTTAAATTCGTTTTAATATAAAAAACAAATAAAATTAAAAAATCAAAAAATAAATCAAAAAATAAAAATTTAATTTTTCAGTATTTGGGGGTGGGGGTCGGCCGAGGCCGTACCGCCCACGTCCCCACTGTGGCGCCGCGGCCACCACAGGGTGGTACGCAGTACCACCGACGGTGGCAGCCGCGGCCACCACAGGGTGGTACGCAGTACCACTGACGGTGGCAGCCGCGGCCACCACCACCACAGGGTGGTACGCAGTACCACCGATGGTGGCAGCCGCGGCCACCACTGGGTGGGACTGCGGCCACCACATGGTGGTACGCAGTACCACCAGTGGTGGGACTGCGGACCTCCCACTGGGAGGTACTGCCATGGTTAAAACCTTTATTTTAAATTTAAAAAAAAAAATTTCATTTATGAATTTTATTTAAGGAATTTTGTTTCTATTCATATCAGCTTATTTAATTATATAAATATATATATATATATATATTATATAATATTTAATATATATTTAATATATATATATATAATTTATTATATATGTATATATATATATTTATTTATCTTTGGAAATTTAATTCAAATTTCGTTTTAATTATATATATGTTTTAAATTCAATTTAATTTGAATTGTTTGTGTAATAATATGGTTCCACTTATTTATTAAATGATTATTTTATTTCGGATGGGGTTTGGTTATTCATTCAAAATTATAATTTTCTTTCAAATAGAATTGGATATAAATGTTAACCTTATAGAATGTTTTTAAATTTAGTGTTGTGTCAACCCTAGGTTCACCTTACTGTTCGTAAGAGTATATGATATTGTTAAGGGCTTCTAGAGGTGGAATGCGTGTCTTTCATGTTTCTTTTATTTCCCATGTCGGGCAATTAGGGTTAAGGGTATTGTAAGTCTTCCAGAGAAGTTTTATTGAGTGGGAGGTTATGTGTAGAGGTTCATTTTGTGAATCGCTTTGATGTATTGTACTTTGATGTTGTACCCAGTTTCCACGAACGGGGATCTGTGCCTCCTAGGAAATAGGAGTGGGTAATGAGAATTGTACCTCCTTTGGAAGGAGTGTGTATTTGGATTGGTTTCCTCCAGTGGTTGGAGTGGGTTCCTTGTTTGGTTTTCTCCTTGGATTGGAGAGTTTATATTGTTTAGTTACCTATTGTGGTATCGTGCCTTGTGTGTTGTCGATAGGAGAGTGGCTCTTGGTGGGGGTCCGGCACACAAAGGGGCGCCAGGGTAACCTACCTAGAGTTTAATTAACTGATAATCTAAATGAATTAATGGGGGGGCTTTCACACTAATAAAGATAAAGGATGTCTCTCTCGTGAAGCAAGTGAATGATAAGGCTCGAGATGAGATGGGACACATAGTTTTGCGTGAGGGTCCGGCGGCCGTAGAGGCAAGCCAGGGTAACCCAGGATGGGGGTCCGGTAGCCTAGGAAGGTTGAGCCAGGGTAACTCATGGCAATTTATGCATGACACTCTTCCTATGTCAACAGTTAGCCAGTTATTGTGTGATGTTCATGATCTTGTTCTTTGGAAGCATTGTAACCTCATGTTAAGTGACTTTGTGACTGTAGTTGTGGTGTAATATTGAGATTTCAGTGGTTATGTGCCTTGTTGTTTTCTCTTTGGTTATTGTTGGATGAGGTCTTTGTTATTTATGCCTTGAGTTCATTATTGTTGTGCCTCTTGGAATGGTTGTCGTGAGTTTTCTAAGTGGTTTTGGATGTTAAGTTGTCTTTGGAGTTAGTCTTTGTGATTGTTAGGCGTACTTGGTCGGGGACCCTTCCTTGTCTACTCTCAGCACGGGGGTGGTTGGGTGGAACGTGCTTCGCACCCCATTGGGTTCCCTCTTCTGTTGCAGATGTATCTTTTACTTGCAGGTTTAGGCGGATGTTGATGATCCAGTATCCTTATGTACCAGATTGTTGTATATACTTCATATGTAATGTATTCATTGTTGTATTGTCTCCCATATGTGTTGGGATGACATTGGTGTAATTTGTATATGTATTAATCGAGTTGTACTTTCAGATAATTATATTCTTCTATCGTTGGGATGTAATAATTATTCAGGCCATGTAATTATTCAGGAATCATTTGTTTTAGTTGGTTATGTTGAGTTGTATCTATTAAAATATGTAACATTTTGTATCTTTATAATTCCATGTATTGTCATATGTGCTTATGTTATTAATATGGTTATAGTTGATGAATATTTTATATAATGGAATGGGAATGAATAGTTTTACGTAGTAGATTAATTATAGTTATCTCATTATCGTTGTTATGGGTTAGTGTAGTCATGTCACTTCGTGTACCCCTTTGGAACTAGTTGTGCCTCATGATACATTGTTATGTTATAGTACTTATGTATGTTTATTATATTCTTTTAAAAAAAAAAAAAATTGTTCCGTTGTTTTAGTTCCTTTGGGGTTTGCACGGCGGGGCATGACAGCTTGGTATCAGAGCCAAGGTTGCAAACACTAGGGTCTCTGGGTAATTAGGTCCATTAGGCAACGTCACGTTTGAACTCTGTGCACTCTTGTGTGTTATTTTGTTTGTTTGTTCGGTGTGCTTTTGTTGTGTATGGGTTCTGACTAAAACCTATTCCTTGGTGTGTCTTCAGGATGAAGATAAGGAGCACACCTCGGAAGAAGGTTTGTGACCCATTTGTTAGACGGCTTTGGAAGATCAGACTCCAATACGATTATTCCAATTGCTCTGAGCCGTCAGATCTAGAGACCATTGCGGAAGCTCTAAGGAGACTCCGTCGTGAAAGAAGGGAATGGACACCTTCCAGCAAGGCAGCTGTTAAGGCGGCCATCCTGGCTATCCGCATGCAATCTCGTTAGTTTTGTTGGTTACTCTATTTTATTTTGTACTTAATGGCTTCCAGGAGTAAGCCATGTCCTAGGGGGGGAGGATGTAATACCCCTCATACTGTTTAAACTTATTAATTTTTGTGTTAACTCGTTATGATGATACTATTAGGGTTTTGATTTGGTTGGTGTAGTTTGATGATGTTGTTATTCCTTTTCTGGACATAATCGGTTGATATGACATTACTAGTATGATTTGTGATATCTTGTGTGTTGTTGGATTTTGTTTATTTAAATGATTTATCATTAATATTTATATGCCAATGTGATGTTATTTAATTCAGTATTATTATATGATGCAGTAGTTTAATATCATGTTATTTTATGTCAATTTGGTTAGAAATGTTAGCTCATTATGGATATTATAATTGTTAGAGTAGGTTAGGCGAGAGGACAGTGTAGCATCACTCGTTCATGAGTGCCCTGCTACACTGCAATTCCTTCTCGTGATAGGATGTTCGATTATATATACATATACATGCGTTACTTGACGTTTATCTAGATGCAGGATTGCAGGAATAAGTCTTGATTCCACCTGCTTCGGCAGGACAGGGCGAGCAATAAATTAACCCAATGGGTAAAAGTTGAAAAAGGGAGTAGGCTTGGAAGTGTCCCCGTCCCAAGTCCGTCGTCTGTTGTGAGTCGTGTTTTGACTGTAGTGTCGTCGTTGTCTTGTATGTAGTTTTATTGTTGAGTATTTGTTTTATTCTTGGTTAATGTTTAATTAACTAATCGTAATTCATAAAATAATTAAGTATTGTTTCACTGTTATTTGATTTAATCAAGAGTTGGAAAAATGTTAAAATTGAATAAATAATAAATTAAAAGTGATTTAATTAATTAAAAGTGAAAATAATTATAATTAAATTAATATAGTTGAGAGTCATTAAATATTATTATTATTATTTTTAATATTAAATTAGGAAATTTTGTGGAGATAATATCTAAATTTAAATAATTATTCCAATTAAAATTTTAGATAAATGTGAGCTTTTAAAAGCTGGAAAAGGACCAATAGGAAGGGGGCTTTTTGTGAAAAGAAAGCAGATGTGCTTTATGGAGTTTTATTTTTGATTTATTGTTTTGAGGAGGAAATTTATGGACACACAAGTTTGTTCTGGTGGGAGTTTTTCTCTGTAGTTTTTAGATCTAGAAAAGAAAAATAAGAAAATAGCTTTCAGTTTTGAGTCTTGAGTAGTGTTGGAATAAAAATTATTGTGAGTTTGGAAAGAGAAGATTGCTCAGAAGAACATTGAAGGAAGAAGGTCGAAGAAGGAGTTACAGGAGAAATTCGAGAGGAGGTTACAGGCGGGATTCTCCTTCAGACACAGGATTCCAGGTTTTCCCCTTTATATTATTAATACTTCGTAGGTCTGTAAATAAATCTGATTTCTATGTTTTCGAAAATTGTTTGAATGAAGTTTAGGTTTTGAAAACTTGTTTGTGCTTAAAACTTTCGAATCTTTTGTAGGAATCGTAGTTCAACCTATTTGAAAAATTCTTCAATATAACTTAGTTGAGAAATTTATTGAGTTTGAAATAAAAATCATGTTACTGTTAAAACTGTGCCATATTTATATTGGGTCTTTCGTAAAATCTATTTGTTTGTATTATTAGTCTTCTGAATCTCTGTTGAAATTTTTTATATATATTCCTATATATGTTTAAATAGAATTGGATATACATATTTGTGTGATAATACTATTGAGTTATTTTAATACATTTTAAAATCATTGTGGATCTCTGTATTTTGGTTGTTATTAGTTCATGAGATTAAAATAAAAGTCAGTTCTGTTGCAGACTTTATATGGCAGATACTGAATATAAATTATTTAATTAATTTCATAACTCTTTTATAATTTCTCTGTATTTTTTTCCTATGAATTAAATTTTAATATAAAAATCTATATTTATATATATACCTAAATAATATATATATTCTGGGCAAGCAAAAAAAAAATAAAAAAATAAATGAATAAATAAACGTACAGATCCTGTACGCTGTGTCAGGCCTCGTTTTCTGTGTATCAAAATAAAATGATTATTTTCCTGTTTATTGAATTTCGAAAATCGCGTTTCTTTTAAATTCGTTTTAATATAAAAACAAATAAAATTAAAAAATAAAAAAATAAATCAAAAAATAAAAATTTAATTTTTCAGTATTTGGGGGTGGGGGTCGGCCGAGGCCGTACCGCCCACGTCCCCACTGTGGGGCTGCGGCCACCACAGGGTGGTACGCAGTACCACCGACGGTGGCAGCCGCGGCCACCACTGGGTGGTACGCAGTACCACCGCCGGTGGGACTGCGGCCACCACATGGTGGTACGCAGTACCACCAGTGGTGGGACTGCGGACCTCCCACTGGGAGGTACTGCCATGGGTAAAACCTTTATTTTAAATTTAAAAAAAAAAAAATTTCATTTATGAATTTTATTTAAGGAATTTTGTTTCTATTCATATCAGCTTATTTAATTATATAAATATATATATATATATTATATAATATTTAATATATATTTAATATATATATATTATTTATTATATATGTATATATATATATTTATTTATCTTTGGAAATTTAATTCAAATTTCGTTTTAATTATATATATGTTTTAAATTCAATTTAATTTGAATTGTTTGTGTAATAATATGGTTCCACTTATTTATTAAATGATTATTTTATTTCGGATGGGGTTTGGTTATTCATTCAAAATTATAATTTTCTTTCAAGTAGAATTGGATATAAATGTTAACCTTATAGAATGTTTTTAAATTTAGTGTTGTGTCAACCCTAGGTTCACCTTACTGTTCGTAAGAGTATATGATATTGTTAAGGGATTCTAGAGGTGGAATGCGTGTCTTTCATGTTTCTTTTATTTCCCATGTCGGGCAATTAGGGTTAAGGGTATTGTAAGTCTTCCAGAGAAGTTTTATTGAGTGGGAGGTTATGTGTAGAGGTTCATTTTGTGAATCGCTTTGATGTATTGTACTTTGATGTTGTACCCGGTTTCCATGAACGGGGATCTGTGCCTCCTAGGAAATAGGAGTGGGTAATGAGAATTGTACCTCCTTTGGAAGGAGTGTGTATTTGGATTGGTTTCCTCCAGTGGATTGGAGTGGGTTCCTTGTTGATTTTCTCTTTGGCTTGGAGAGTTTATATTGTTCAGTTACCTAGTGTGGTATCGTGTCTTGTGTGTTGTCGATAGGAGAGTGGCTCTTTGTGGGGGTCCGGCACACAAAGGGGCGCTAGGGTAACCTACCTAGAGTTTAATTAAGTGATAATTTAAAAGAAATAAATGGGGGGCTTTCACACTAATAAAGATAAAAGAATGTCTCTCTCGTGAAGCAAGTGAATGATAAGGCTCGAGATGAGATGGGACGATAGTTTTATGGAGGGTCCCACGGCCGCAGAGGCAAGCCGTGGTAACCCGGACGGGGTCTGGAGCCTAGGGAGGTTGAGGCCGGGTAACTCATGGAATTTATGCATGACACTCTTCCTATGTCAACAGTTAGCCAGTTATTGTGCGATGTTCATGATCTTGTTCTCTGGAAGCATTGTAACCTCATGTTAAGTGACTTTGTGACTGTAGTTGTGAAGTAATATTGTGATTTCAGTGGTTATGTGCCTTGTTGTTTTCTCTTTGGTTATTGTTGGATGAGGTCTTTGTTATTATGCCTTGAGTTCATTGTTGTTGTGCCTCTTGGAATGGTTGTCGTGAGTTTTCTAAGTGGTTTTGGATGTTAAGTTGTCTTTGGAGTTAGTCTTTGTGATTGTTAGGCGTACTTGGTCGGGGACCCTTCCTTGTCTACTCTCAGTATGGGGGTGGTTGGGTGGAACGTGCTTCGCACCCCATTGGGTTCCCTCTTCTGTTGCAGATGTATCTTTTACTTGCAGGTTTAGGCGGATGTTGATGATCCAGTATCCTTATGTACCAGATTGTTGTATATACTTCATATGTAATGTATTCATTGTTGTATTGTCTCCCATATGTGTTGGGATGACATTGGTGTAATTTGTATATGTATTAATCGAGTTGTACTTTCAGATAATTGTATTCTTCTATCGTTGGGATGTAATAATTATTCAGGCCATGTAATTATTCAGGAATCATTTGTTATAGTTGGTTATGTTGAGTTGTATCTATTAAAATATGTAACATTTTGTATCTTTATAATTCCATGTATTGTCATATGTGCTTATGTTATTAATATGGTTATAGTTGATGAATATTTTATATAATGGAATGGGAATGAATAGTTTTACGTAGTAGATTAATTATTGTTATCTCATTATCGTTGTTATGGGTTAGTGTAGTCATGTCACTTCGTGTACCCCTTTGGAACTAGTTGTGCCTCATGATACATTGTTATGTTATAGTACTTATGTATGTTTATTATATTCTTTTAAAAAAAAAAAAAATTGTTCCGTTGTTTTAGTTCCTTTGGGGTTTGCACGGCAGGGCATGACACCTTCCATTACCTTGATGATATGGAGATAATAAGAAAACTACTATAATATGTCATATTGGGGTGGTGGTAATGGTGGTAGTAGTGGTGGGGGGAAACTAGGTGAGTATACTCGTGACACTTTCTTGTTATTAGCTGATAGGCTATTTTGTTTGAAGTTTTCATAGGATTTTCATCAACCTAGCCACGAATTTGATTTGCCGACATCATAGATGTTCTGGCCGGTGGCAACTTGACCAGGTTTTTTTGTGATGACATGGATCTTGGTAATTACGTGGGTTGGCAGTGGTGGAGTTGGTGTCCTCGATACTTGGAAGCTGAATCGTAAGTGTTTGCTCCTAGGAGTGTTAATTCATTCTATCATTGTTGTACGATGGGGACAAATGAAGTAAATGTGGGTGGATGACGTAAATGCAATATTGAGTGTTGCAGTGTAGGAAAGTATACTTTGTTTAAGTTGTATTGTCAAAACACCCATTGTGGTGTGGGTTTCATAGCAGACTATTGTAAAAATCGCCTTCGGCTCCATGGTCGATTTCATAGTAGATTGGAGGGTTTTAAAATTGTTCTTCTTTGCAATTTGTAAGTCGTTTTACATGGGAGTTGCAGTGTGGGAAAGTAAAGTTTGAAATGTGTGATAAAATATATTGATTAAGTTGCATTGCTAAAAGAGCCATTGTGGTGTTGGTTTCATAGCAGACTATTCTAAAAATCGTTAGATTTGGTTCCATGGTTCGTTTGATAGGAGACTATTGTAAAAATTGACAACTTTAGCTCCATTTTATAGGAGATTGGAGGGTTTTAAAACTGTCGTTCTGCACAATTTGTAAGTCATTTTTCACAGACCGTTTTTTGCATAAATTATTTATTTATTGTTTATTTTAAAACTGTTGTTGTTTGGAATTTGTAAGTTGTTTTACATGGGTGTTTGTCATTGTGGTTTTGTATGGATGGTCAAATTATACTTAAATCTTCTTTTTTTCATCAAAAAATATAGTTAAGAATTATGTGCAAGATCATGATGGAAAAAACAAGCCCTTAAATGGTGATAAAATTTAGAAAAAATAGATTTAGGCAACTTGATGTAAAAATTTGAATTAGTTATCTACATTATTTCAAAAATATGTAAGAATAGAGTTTGTAGCAAATTGATTATAGTTTTTAAACTACTACTTAAATTTCAGGGAAAAAAAGAAGAAGTAGGTGTCTGTTTGACCACCCTAACCATAATAAAATGATAATATTTTTTTACAAGATTTTAGATATAAGTAGAGGACTCATGTCCCAATGTGATGCATATTTTTTTGTAAATTTTTTCCAAGTAAATAATGAATTATGAATTTTTGATTACAACTTTTAAAAAATATAAAAGCTCATATGTCTGAGCACCTTAACCTAGTCAAAACTTCATGAAATTCAGTATATTTTTTTTAATCCTATAGTATACAAAGCATAGAATGCTACACATGTTTCAGATTCAAAAAATGTGACACCGTTTGAAAGCTATAGATGTTTTTCAATCAACCTATCAATCAAGACTTTAGTCATAATACAAATAGAAAATGAATAATAATTAATTATTAAATTCAAAGTAAAACATAATTTATATTGGTGGAAAGCTGAGAATCTCCTTTAAAAACCCTTTTTGTTTCATCAATTTTGGGTAAAACAAATGTCGTTAGCCACATATCCTACACATACCCATGTCTTATCACCACTTTTTTGCCCATCATAATCCTACACATACCCTACTAGGGTTAGTAATTTTTTCATCCCTCATTTTTTGTTTGTTGTTATCTCTATGCATCTTTGGCCTTATACTCATTACCATAGGATCAATTATAGTTAAATCTTGTTTATTTGGTCAAAAAATATGGTTAGGGTTAGTAATTTTATCGCCCTTCATTTGTTGTTTTAGTTATATATGTGCATCTTTGTTGTTACATCCACTAACATAGGACCAATTGAAAATTAACAAAGGAGTGATTGCATATATATATGGCCTTATACCCATTACCATAGGAGCAATTGTAGTTAAATCTTGTTTCTTTGGTCAAAAAATATGGTTAGTGTTAGTAATTTTATCGCCCTCCTTTTATTGTTTTAGTTATATCTCTATGCATCTTTGTCATTACACCCATTAACATAGGACCAATTGAAGATTAAAATAGGAGTGATTGCATATGTATATATATGTAGAGGGTTAGTATGAAAGTAGAAACATGTTGGAGATAAAATTAGTTTGGTGGGTGTTAAGTGTTATTCTTTCTAATATCTCTTTTATCTATTCAATTTATTTGTTTGAAGCTTCCGATGGGATTTTCTATTAGCCTAGCCATGAATAGGATTTGTCCTATAATAGCTCTTTTATAATTTCTCTATTTTTCTAGAATATTTAGTGCCAAAAAATGTAGCTCAAATTTTTGATTAAGTCTGTGGTGTTATAGGCATTTTGTACAAGTTATTGCTACTCATTGGCCTTAGGAGTTGTATTTAATGTGTGTTTGGTACCAAAAAGTCTAGCTCAATTTTTGAATTGACAATCCAACTCTTACACAAAATGTTTTTCTTGTATGAATATGTTTAGTGTGATTTTTTGATCATCTGTGATTTACGTATGATTCTTAAGTGTTTTTCTAATAGTTGTTTTACAATTTCCCTATTTTGTCTATAATATTTAGTGGAAAATTATGTATCTTGAATTTTGAATTGAGAAGACAACTGTTACATAGAATTTGTTGTTACACCTTGTCTAGATAGTGATAGAATTTCAGGTAAGCAAGAATATGCTGCAAACTCAAATCTATACATGCATTTGACTTGAACTGGGTTCTTTTCTTTGAATATTCTTTGTAAGTAATTTCACATACATAGATGTCCATATCTAAACTTTTTTGGTGAAGGGAAATTGGAAAAGACCTATTAGGAAAACACTTAACAATCACAGGAAAATGACAGATGTTGGAAAACCCACATTAAATAGAACTTTAAAATAGGGAGAATAGAATAGGAAAAATACGATAATGAATAGTTTGGTATGGGGAACTAGAAAAAAGAATATCATGAAGAACAGTTTGTTATGGGGAAGTTCAAATAGTTGAGAAAAAAAGAATATCATGAAACATATTGGTAGACAAAAAGAAAAATTGGAAAAGAGCTATTAGGAAAACACTTAAGAATCACAAGAAAATAACAAATGTTCTGAAACCCACATTAAATAAAAATTTAAAATATAGAAAAGAAGAGGAAAACTACAATAATGAATAGTTTGTTATGAGGAACTGGAAAAGAGAATATCATGAAGAATAGTTTGTTGTGGGGAAGTTGAAACAGATGAGGAAGAAAGAATATAAAGAAGCATATTGATATAAGACATTTCCGTCCCACGTAATTAGCAAGCTTGACTCCTTACATAAATAGACCCAGACAATTTTTTCTAGGGAGCTTCAATCAAATCAGGAAAAAAAGAATATCATGAAACATATTGATACAAGATTCAAGCTATGTTCTTTGTTAATAAATATTGAAGACAAATAGAGAAATTGTATTAGAGGTGTTATAATAACAATTATTTTCTACAAGTCATTTTACACGGGTATTTTGCATAAATGATTTGTCTATAGTATTTAATGCCAAGCAATGTAGCTCAAATTTACAATTAAGCCTATGGCACTATACACATTTTCCAAAGATTGTTGCAACATATAATTGTTGTCATAGCCTAAAGAAAATACATATTTTGATAAAGAACTAGGTTTAAATAATTGATTTGGAAAGTTGAAAAGATATATATAAGTGTGGAGAAAAAAATAGTTTGGTGGCTTTTAAGTGTTATTCTAATAGCTCTTTTATATGTTTAACTTTATATTTTTAATTTGAGAAAAAATGAATATCATGAAACATGTATTGGTACAAGACAACAAAAAAAATTGGAAAAGAGCTATTAGGAAAACACTTAAGAATCACAAGAAAATGACTGATGTTCTAGAACCCACACTAAATAGAAGTTTAAAATATGGAGAATAGAATAGACAAACTATGATAATGAATAGTTTGTTATGGGGAACTAAAAAAAAGAATATCATGAAGAATAGTTTGTTGCGAGGAAGTTGAAACAAATGAGGAATAAAGAATATAATGAAAAATATTAATATAAGACACTGCCATCCCACGTAATTACCAAGCTCTACCCCTTACATAAATAGACCTGGGAAGTTTGTTTCAGGGAGCCTCAAGCAGATCTAGAAAAAAGAATATCATGAAACATATTGATATAAGATTTGAGCTATGTTCTTTGTTAATAAATATTGAAGAGAAATAGAGAAATTGTATAAGGTGTTAGAATGACAATTATTTGCTACAAGTCATTTTACATGGGTATTTTGCATAAATTATTTCTCTATAATATTTAATGGAAATCATTGTAGCTCAAATTTACAATTAAGCCTATGGTGTTATACGTATTTTGCAGAGATTTTTGCATCATATAATTGTTGTCATGGCCTAAAGAAAATAGGTATCGCCATAAAGAAAGTTGTGTTTAAATAATTGATTTGGAAAGTTGAAAAGATATTTGTATAAGCGTGGAGAAAAAAATAGTATCGTGGCTTTTAAGTGTTATTTTGATAGCTCTTTTATCTGTTCAACTTTATATTTTTAGCTGATAGGCTATCTGTTTGAAGTTTCCACTGGGATTTTCATCAACCCAGTCATGAATAGGATTTGTCATCTAATAGCTCTTTACAATTTCTTTGTTTGTTTATAATATTTAGTGCCATGAAATGTAGCTTGAATTTATGTCTATATATATGTATTGAATTCCCTATTTCATATTTTAAAAAATGCATGTAGAAAGAAATACATATCAATATATAACGACCAACACCACTATGGCTCATTTGAGAATGCAACAACAATTTATATATGCAAATGTATATCTAAATAGTTGTGTATCCTATCTTTATTTGTATTCAGGTAGACTTTGATTTAAAAAGAGTTAAAAATAGCATATATGTAAGTATTATTTAGCTTCTGAGAAAATTCCTACAATACAACCATAGCATTAAATGATATAGCATTGAGATGTTGTTAATAAAAGACCATTTAATGGTGCAATATGTGTAACATGTTCATAAGAAATCTATAAAATTGATTGCACCTTGGCAATGAATGTCCCTATTGAAACTAAATACATTGAAAAACACCAAAAACAGTGTAGATTGCATTTGCTTGGTCTTGCCATCTTGATAGCTATTGTCCAGCACCGCGAGCAACCATTTCCTATTTTGATTTCATGTTCGAAGGTGTCCAGGAGTCCCCTTGTGGCATATATATTTTAATAAGCTCTCAATTTAAATACGTGTTGCTAGTTTGCATAAATTTTTCCCTTTGTTTGCTCTTCATTTTGCGTGTTGTGCAGCTCTCACATAATGTCGACACTGTGCATCTTTGGCATTATACCAATTAACATAGGAGAAATTGCAAATTAATAACTCCTCCCCTTGAAATTTATGAAGACACCAAACATCCAGATTGGATTTTCCCTCAACTGACTGGCTGAGAAGGCTACAAATTCAAACCTTTTGTTCCCTATAGTAATGCCTTCCTTTGGAGTGGAAAATATTCTATTGGCAACAAAAGGTTTGAATTCGTACCCTTCTTAACTAGACAATTGATGGAAAATTCAATCTTGATGTTTTCTCTCTTCATAAATTTCAAGGGGAGGAGTTAGATAGTGAGGAAAAAGTATGGTATACACATCTACTTAGATATAGTAGTGTGTATATAAATAGATATATACATGTGTACATATGGATATATATATCTAGTTATATGGGTGTGTTTTTAAATGTGCAGAAAAATGGGAGATTCAATGCATATATGTACTTAATCATTTCTATTCTTATTGTTGTATAGACTATTGTTTCGATAAGAAAGGGTGAAAGGACCAGCTAGCAACATATAAAAATATGTGCATTTAGTTATATGTAGAAATATAGTAAAATAATAAAAAATTTCATGGATACATATATAAGCAACCTCAAAGATAAATAGATACATATAGGGGTATATCCATATGTATTTATCATTTTTATTCTTGTTGGTGTATCCCCTAGTGTTTCAATAGTATTAAAAGTGCATTTCTATTCTTGTTCTTATATGCCGTGTTGTTTGATCAGTTTTAGAAGTGGAATGGTTATAGATCGATATTTTTAAGTTATCTACCAATTGCCACTGGGATGTTGCAATACATTAATCTTTTATTTTTATTGTGAAATAGAGTTGTCAATTAGTCAACTCAAATTGTAACATTTTGTCCCTAGAAAAAGTTCTCAGAACTATGTCTATGGAATCGAGTTTTGTGGATGGGTCTCCAGAGCCCCCTAGTATTGATTTGATGACATATCCCACTATTCCTATTGTAGAGTTCGACTCTGAAGGCATGGACCACCGGCCTTCAGATCTTGATTCTGTAAGTATAAATTTCCTTTATGTTATACCTGTTACAAATTTGGTTTTATTGTTTCCGGTTTTCTTCACTTTAAGGTGTATACACACATGGGTGAACCTGGCAAAGCATATAGATGTGCAAGGAGATACACATTGATATTTTCCAGCATATAAAAACATCCCTTTCATGTATATGTATATGTATATGTATATGTATACATATGTATATATATATATATGTATATGTATATGTGTATGTATATGTATGTGTATATGTATATGTATGTATTTGTATATATGTATATGTATGTGTATGTGTATCCATATGGATATGCATATGCATATGTATATCTATATGTATATGTAGATGTCCCAACCAATGGCGACTTGACCCAATTTTTTTATGGTGACATGGAGCTTCGTAATTATGTGGGTTGGTAGTGGTGGATTTGGTGGCCTTGATACGTGGAAGAATAATGGTGAGTGTTTGCTCACATCAGGGTTAATGTATCCTATTGTCGTTGTTGTGTGATGGTGGTAGTTGAAGTAAATGAAATATTCAATGTTGCAATGTGGGAAAGTATACTTTGATTAAGTTGTATTATCAAAAGAGTAGAATATGATAAATTAGATATAAAGACAATAGATTTCACCCTACTTTGTTATTGTGTGACATGAGTGATGGAATTCCATGAAATTCTGCGTGGGAGTTTCATAATGTTCTTGGTTAGGGGTTTTGCTAGAGTCCATGAGCCTCCACGATAAAAATAAATAAAATGGTGGGGAGGATACCGACTGTGGGTTGTGTGGTTTTGGTTTCAATGCCATATATTTGTTCTTGTGTAGATGCATGCCTACACAAATCCTTTTATACACTTGGCTTCCACAAACATATTTTACGGCCGGTTCAGGTTGCGTACATCCAATATTGTATTCTTCTAAATGGGGGATATAACAATAGTGAAATAGTGGAAATGGTTAACACCAAAAACTATAAAATCCTTATGTATATATTTTTATATATTCCAATGTTCAAACTATGTTATTCATTTTGTGATCATCCATAGATATACATTTATATACAGATGGATACACATATATTTTGTTAGTGTAATTACTACTTTAAATATATCTATGGTTATACATGTATGTTCATATATGCTAATATTGTTAAGCTTGTATGTATACTCCTAGGTTGTGCGAGTACATTCAAGTTCCACATCCCAATCAATTGCTAAATTTAAAAAGGATAAAAAAACAACAAAACCATTTGTAAGTTATAGCCAACATAGAGAGGAATTTTGTGCGAAGAGCCATACAAAATACATGGAACAAAGGCTAATTGCACCATGCACAGCTACAGGTCTACCTACTGTCAATCTTCCCTCACAGTGCCCATTGGAAATGGTAGATTCCACCCCTTATATACAATCTCAAAGCAATCACCCTACTGCACCAACATAGAAACAACACTTGAAAGCAATATTCAATGATTGCTACCTTTCTACGGTAAAGTGGTTCTGACACCACACAAATGCACTTTTGAACGTTTTTGTTTGTCATATATGTAGAGAAATCTACATAGGGATGCCCACTCACATGTCAGGGTCAGCACCGACATGTGTAAGATGCTATTCTAAAAAAGGCACCCACTACTTTATCTCTACAAATGGCATGGACCTAGGCCTAGAACCATTGTTGCTAAAAAAGATAACACAGGTTGAAGAAATGCTTATTGGTAGGGTAGATCTAGTTTTACAAGTGTCCCATGCTAGAGGAGGTAAATTTAAATACAGTGGTCACACGATAAGCTTTCCTCGAGATATCTCAAGCATAGAAAAACTTATGCTGCATCGATTGCAAGACCTTGAGGTTGTGATCGTACAACAAACCACTATTGAAGGTGGTAATTACAATTGTTATGTTAATAAACATCATGTCATGGATGCATTGAAATAAAAAATACAATATGACAAATACTACAATGATGTTGAGATTGATGTTGAGGCTATTAATATGTTACCTGATGTTGTTGTTGATGTTTCAAATTTCTTGCATACTGTAGAGAAAGTTTTCGATGAAGACCTAATGCCACGAACCAGCTCAACAAATGCTGCTTAAGATGAAAATGGCTCTTCAAACTTTTCATCATTTATCCCTTCCTTTCCAAATGCTAGATGAGAGCTCCAAGCAATCAAATAGGTATTACAAATTGAATAAAAAGAGCATAATATTTTGTGTTGGCCTGAAATTAGCTCTTCTCATGTTAATGAATACAACACTGAAGGTTTATTTACAACCTTTCCAACATTGTTTCCCACTGGAGCAATAGTTCCCCTCCAACTGAGGAATGTTCAAATTCACTTGCATGAATATGCCTTCCACTTAATGAGATATTTTGACCATAGATTTGGAAAACATATTAGGTTTAGGTATTTCCTCTACAACTTGATAATGAGACATCACAACCAACAAACTATTTCTATCTTTTTTAGAGAAAATATGGAAGAAAAAATCCCTAGGTCATTGTCTGCATTACGTGAATGTCTTCAAGCTACTCTTGATGGCTAGATAGCTGAGCAACTGATGCATTTTGGTGCATCATTGCACGAGACCCATTCTTTTTGGAACTCTTGTCAGGCCCAACTATCTACAATGATTGAAAAACTTAGCATACCTACCCTTTTTTCACTTTAAGCTGTGTAGACACAAAATGGGCTGATCTGCAATTTTTTTTCTCTTTTGTGGCTCTTTTGGCAATGGAGACTTCAACAAAGAAACTAATATATAGTGTTGTTCAGAATCCACATATAGCATCTTTATATCTACATCATAGATTCTTAATTTTCCATGAAGTGGTGATTGAAATTTTTTTGCATGCAAAAGATTATTGGTATAGATATGAATGGAGCATCATGGCTTTGCACATGTGCATGGTATTTTATGGCTTCCAAAAGCTCCCAACATGGAAAATATTTATTGGTTCAATCACCATGATGTTACCATGGCAAGGAACTTTTTTGATAGATATGTTTCAGCTTGGAATCCATGTTGCCCTACACAAAGATTGCTCAAAATGTATCATTGTTCTGAAGAAAATCCATGCTTTCTTTCCACGAGCCAGATTATTTCCAGTGATCCAATCATAGATTATGAAGAGTTGCTAAATACAGTTCAAAGGAACACAAAATGCTCTAAATATACTTGTTTAAGAAAAAAAGAGAACAATTACAATGTCAGTATAAAGCACCTTGGGAGCAACAATTTACCTCTACATTGACATCTGATGCTAAGTCTAACAAATTCTACAAGCCAACA
>VDFB02012117.1:0-24815 GCA_007258455.2 Sequoia sempervirens
AATAGAACCAGATGATGTCTTTCTTGATTCGCTGCTTCTGATTTTATTCTCTTGAATCATGCGATTTCCTTGGCTGAGTGTCTGAATGTTTCTAATTAATATACAGCCTAAATTCCAGTGATCAATGGGCCCACTTAGGAGCACCCCGACCTGTAGCTTAGTGTAGATTAATTCTCAAATCCTCATCGCTGCTGGTCCCTTTATTGCTTATGGTCTTTTATATGTTTGTGTCTCATTCCCAAGAGGCACACCTTTTTGGATGGGGATGACCCTTTGAATGGTCATATCTTTTTATTTTAAGACTATTCATTATTTGCTGTGTAATCTCTTCTTTTTACTCTTAATCGCTGCCTCATTAATTATTGTTATTTAATTAACATCATTTCCTTCTTGAAATCGCTGACTCTCTTGAGATGTTCACTGCCTTATCAATGGTCTGTGTGCATTACATTTAATTCTTATTTATTTGAGGAAGTCGCACTCCTTCAAATCCACGAGTCTATTCAGGAAGGTCAGCCAGTTTAATTGTAATCTGCATTATTAAGGATTGTTTTTTATTTTGGGCCTCTTGGCCAAGCGAGGGATATGACATGTTGTACACCAAAATGTCATCAAAATAGACTAGCACAAACTTGTGCAGCTGCTTGTTGAATACATGGTTCATGCAAGATTGAAAAGTAGTTGGAGTAGTCGATAACCCAAAGGGCATCACCAAATACTTGAAGTGTCCATTGTGGCACTTGAAAGCTGTTTAGTGCACATCTTGTTCTCGGACCCAAATCTGATGGTATCTTGAACGAAGATCTATTTTGGAGAAATAGATTGCTCCATGTAACTCATCCATCAACTCATCAATACACGGAATAGGCTACTTGTTCTTGATGGTCTTCTTATTCGTGGCATGATAGTCAATGCACATCCTCATAGTACCATCCTTCTTCACCAAGACAACAAAAGAAGTGAAGGGACTATAACTAGGCGGTATATGTCCTACATCCAGTAACTCCCGAATAGTCTTCTCAATCTCATCCTTGAATCGTTTAGGATTACAATAGGGATCTGTAACAACTGGCTTGCTATCCACAAGCTCAATAACATGCTCAAAACCATAATCTGGAGGTAGTCCATGCAGTATATCTAAAAACACCACACTATGCTTGTCCAACAAGCCCTGCATGTCAATATGATATCCACGTTGTCCTATATCGATAGACTTATCTGAAATGAAACACTGTACTACCCGCTTAGCCTCTGAATGCCAACAAGTTCTCTCCATCCTCTTAGCTGAAATAATTCTAGGAGCATCTGAAGATAGCCCTGTAATACCAACTTCCGACCATCTATTATGAAACCCAACTACATAGTCTTAAAGTCTATGACATATGGACTTAAAGAATGCAACCATTGAACGCCCAACACAACATTGGTATCCTCAATGTCAACCGCATAAAAGTCATCAGTAAGGGTGTAATTACCCAAGGTCATACTCAACTATGGGACATGATTAACACAACACAACATCGTGCCACTCATTGTTTGCACTCGAAAATTCATCATGCTCCTCAACTTGCAAGCCCTACTTCTTCACATAGGACGAATCAATCAAATTGTGGGTAGCCCCACTATCAATCAGCACAACAACTCGTTGTCCCTGCATAACGCCCTTTACTTTGAAGGCATTAAAATGAGGAGTGGTAGTGAGAGTTGGAATCACACCATCCATCTAGGCCAAATCATCCTAGTGCTCATCTGTGTCTATCTCCCCATCCATCTGCTCATGTTGTTCATCAAGAACTTGTGTCTCCTCCAACTCATCATCACTAGGTTCCTCGAAGACCTCAATCCAATGGGCCTTGCCTCCACTTCTACACTTATGTCTAGGTGTCCAAGGCTCACAACAGTTAAAGAAAACTCTCTTTCATCTCAACTCATCCCTCAAATCATGAGGTGCACCACCAACTAGCCTAGACCTCTCACCCACTCGTCAAGTATATTTTGGCTTCTTGTCCTTTCTCTGTAGAAAACTCTAAGATAAGGGTCTCTACGGAAACTTGCTAGGAAACCTAGCTTGTGGTGTAGATAGCTCCATATTCCTTCCACGCTTAATAGCATCTTGCAAGGTTGGCAAATCAAAAGCTTTGACCCAACCCCTGAGAGGTTTTGTCAAACCCTCTATAAACCAAGAAATCAACCTCTTCTCAGTCACATCATAAACCATTATTGCCAACCGCTGAAACTTTGAAATGTATACATCAAGTGTCCCAACCTGTCTCAACTGAGCCAACTCTTTGGAGTGTACCTCTGAATCCTTGCAATCAAATTGCTCTATCAATGTAGTGCAAAATTGATCATAAGAAACTCTGGCACATGACCCTATGTCACTAAACCATGATACCACCATTCATGTGTAGCTCCAAGGTGAAGGGTAGCAAATTTGATGGCCTCAATCTCCTCCATCTGATTCAAGGCAAGGTAAGTATCCAATTTCTGAATCCAAGCTCTAGCTATACCCTTGGATGATCCATCAAAACTAGGTAAGGATAGACATCCCAACCTCTTCTACAACTCATAATTTTGCTTTCCTTGATTCCATTGTTTCTGCTTTGGCTTTGTGCGTTTGGTGACCTCCAAGTAATCTCTAAAAGAGATAGCTGACTAAAAATCTTCCCTGAAAGCTTGCTACTTAGCCAAAATCTCAGCATCCTCATTGTCCTCCATGGGTTCCTCTTGTGTAGGTTCATCCTCTTGTAAAAAGGTAGGCATGAAAGGTCTCGATTGTGATGAACCCGTAGATTTGTTGGTAGAATGTTCATTGTTTACTGCAGCTTTGCTACTTTCCTCTCTCTGTATGCACTAAATTTCTTCCATTTGTCGAGTTATAAGCCATCTGACTCAAATAAAGATTGGTATTTTCTAGCTGTCTTAGCATTTTTGCGAACATTTGTTTTGCCTCCTCTTCACTAGATGATGGTAGATGATTGTTGCCTGCCATTATTTCCTTTTGTTTTTCCAACTTATGACCACCTTTTCCATGCATACAACCAACCCAAACAGGATGTCAATCTTGCAGCTCTGATACCACTGTAATATCCCCAAATAGGGATAATAGAAAAATAACAATAGTTCCAAAACTAGTGCACAAAAAAAATTGAAACTTAATTTGCAAATAAGAATTTCAACAACAAATTCAGATTTACAATCAGGTTAATGATCTGATTTTTCTGCTAAAAGAAATAAATTTCTGAGTATTATTGAACTTATGAAAAGTATAGAGAATCTTCTTATTTCTGCCAAGAAATTCCAAAAATGAAACACAATGGTTTTTCTTTCATTTTTTTGAGATAGAGAAGACTAAAGTATGCAGATTTTAGATACAAAATACCTCAGTCTTTGTTCAAACTCTAGCCGCCCTCAAATATGGCATCAAACTCCCAAGACAAGGTAGCGCTAGGTCTGATTTACTTGCACTTTTGTTGCCGTCCTCAAGAATGCTCAGAAATGTGAAGATATCAATGCCATAATTGAACCAAATATGAACCTTCAACTCTGAATTTCACCTCTAAATCCGCCTCCAAACCTAATAAACAATTGCAGCCCAGAAAAGATGATGTGCTAGGGTTTCACAAACCAAAGCTCTTCTACCATAACATACCCTTCTGACTAGGGGGAGCCCGTATGTCTCTCTGAAACTAGGGATACCCAAGGGTTTCAAACCTTAAGCCAAGTTGCAGCAGCAATAAATAGAAAACTCACAACATAATGATCTCTAAAAGAATTCCAAAGAGATATAATAACTCCCAAAGAGATGAATTAATCTTAACCCTTGAATCACCACCTCTTAATCCAAAGCTCCACATTAAAAACCTAAAAATGGATCCAATAAGCTCCTTGAAACCCCACATCCTTGCACCATGCTTCACATATGCACTCTTCAAAAGAAAGCTCAATACAATGACAATCAATCCAAACCACTAACCAACTAACCTCAACCACTAAACATGTGCTTGCTTTTATAGAATCAACCTCACACAAAGCAACCAAGTGGTAAGGTAAAACCATGTGCCTCAAAACCATGAGTACACAACATTTACTTTTTGGTACTAAGTTTCCCAATATTAAATATCTTTTTCATGTGCAGCCCACACATAAAATATCTAGCCAATGTTACATACAACTTTACAAGTGGACCAAAATAAATATTTAATGTGGCTAAATACACCTCCTAAGGTACACCACAAATAAATATTTATTTTACATAATTAAATAATTCCTTCTTGTGCAAATGTACAACACCTTATTGTAAACATTGTATAATGGTCAATCAATGAAATTCATCATCATACCATCCATAAAACCATATGAATCTCTAGAAAGCTCTCATGCTCTATTAAGATACCTATAACAACATCCAAGATGTCCACCATCTCAAGCAAGAAATCCTCTCATCGTCCAACATGCCACCTATGGAAGACAAGGAACAAGCCAAGGTGAAGATGCACTAATCCAAAAGAACACAAGCATAAAATCCAAGTGATAACAAAATCTCCAAGCTGCCATCAAATGATTAAAACCCAACTAACTAGAAATACCAACCACGGAAAATGCTAATCCATCCAATCATCCATGCCTCAAAGGTATCTAAACATCAATAGAACCCATGCCAACAATGTATCCAATCCATAACTGCAATCACAAGCTCCATGTATAAAACTTGTCCATGAAGTACATCGCATCCAAGCTCCATGTATAAAACCATCCATAAAGTACATACATATCCAAGAACCCCCATTGCATGAGTAATGTCAAATTTAAAAATAGATCATGGCATATCAAGCCTACCACTCAAGACCCATACCAAGATGTGGCTAATAATCAAACCATGTAGTAAGAAAGAGTAATTACAATGATCCACGCATTCAACAAAAATTGTTACATACTCTCACAAATGTCACCATAACTTTCCCAAGTCCAATGCGCTATTAGCTCAAGGTTTTCTAATTACCATTTGATATTTTTATGTATTATATCTCCTATATATTAGGTGCTTGAGATGGAGGTTGTGTGTGAATTTTGTTGATATTGTTAAGTTTGGTGATACTCATTTGAAGGCTTACTCTACAAGTGTATTATAATTGTAGTTTACTAAATAATACACTATGGTGCTTTAGAGTGTGGACTTTTTCTCTCGAAAGGGTTTTCCCCACATACACATATGTTATGGCATATTGTTTATTTTATGTTTAATATGTTTCTACTTTCCATTATTGTTAAAAGATTCAAATTTGCACAACACTCTCCTCAAAATATTAGTGTAGGAAGTGTTTCCGCATACCTTGCTGTAAATTTTAATGATCAGATTAACATGCACAGAAAATTAATTCAAAATGACACAGTACACAGCAGATACCCTGGGAAAACCCTCCTCTTGAGCGAGAAAAACCCAGCCAGCAATATCTCTTATATTATTGATTGTTCAATATGAAAGTTACACATACAATGAGCCAAAAGAATGGCCAATTACACAGCACCACAATTGATGCAAATACAGATCTGAGATACTCAATCTGACTGTAGATATCTCAGACTTCTTCTTGATTACAAACTGCTCCTTCTACAAACTGAGTATGAATGAATTCGCACTTGAACAAATATGAATGAGCGTGAATATCGAATGAACTGAATGAATACAAATGAAGGAATGTGATGGATATATATACAATAACCAAAGGAAGGACGTGTCCCTCAATAACTAAAAGTCGGCCTGATCAAATATTCGCACCTCTTCATTAATCAATGTATAAATCAAAGTATGTGTCTCTTCATTTAATCGCATATAATAATTAAATAGACGAAGTCTACATTTAATTATTATCTTCATAATATATATGCTGGAAGAAATCGACAATGCTGCTCTAACATCAACACTCCCTCTCAGCTAGGGAGAGTACAACCGCACAAGACATATCACCTCAACGTGATGTCTACCACAATGGCTACCCGCTAAAAAAACTGGAGTTTTTCAAAAATCACAGTTTTGAAACGACTATGCGAGAAGAACCGCCGTTTTTTTTGTAAAACTCGCCGACTTTTTGGAAGTTTTTCACAAAAAATCGGCGAGTTTTTAAAAAAAACTCGCGCGATCAGGCTATGAGGTCCGCCGGCGCCCAAAAAGTCATTGCATTTGGTTTTTTTGAGTTTCTTTCACTCTTGGCTGAGCAAAAACGGAGTTTAGAGCATTTTGCACCATTTTTTAGTGATTTTACGTTGAGGAGACGAGATTTGAAGGAAGATTTCATCAGATTTCAAAGGCAAATTGGATTTCCAGGTAGGTTTTCTGTTTTTGCTTGTTCTTTCTTTTTTATTTATTTTTCTTCATTTTTGTTGATTGTATGTTTAAAAAACATCATGAATGAATTGCAAAATAGATTTAAATACATTTATATTGTTGAAAAGAAGATTTAGATTCATCCAAACAAGAATTTGTGACACTTTTTTTCTGATTTTTTCTCATATTTTGCTGATTTTTCATTTTTTTGATATTTTTTTCAAACCCTAGTTTGTTTTTTTTAATTTGATTCTTCTTGTTTGTTGAAAACATATTTAAAATCATATATTAGCTTAATTTGTTTCTAATTTAAAGTAATTTTCTATTTTTTACATTTTTTTGTAACCCTAGTTTATTAATTTCTTCTTTTAATCCAATTTTTTTTATGAAAATGATTAGAATCTTAGATTAGTAATATATATTGATTTAATCTATATGTTTAGAATCTTAGATTACTAATTTAAATTAATCTATGTTGACTTAATCTAATTTAGCTTGTTTTAAAAATTTTTATCAAAAAACTAACAAGTTGTGCTTTCACTTTTGTGTGTGTACTTGTAGGTTAATTGATAATGGCTTCTCAATCCGCTTCTACCCCTACTTCAGCCCCATCCATGCCTACGAGTGGGGAATATGTAGGCACTCGTCCAGCAGGAGCTAGAGATCCTGCTTGGAAATATGCATATGAAGGACCAGAACCTGGAACAGTGTATTGCATTCGGTGTAAAAATGTATACAGTGGAGGCATCAATCGCCTCAAATACCACCTTGCAGGCATCCCTAGACGTGATGCTAAGGAGTGCCTAAACACCAATGACGAAATAAAAAGACAAATGAATGCAATACTTTCTGCTGCAGAAGAAAAAAAGGTGCAAAGAGAAAAGGCAAAAGCGGCAATGCAAGCTGCCATAGCTTCTTCTCAAGGTGCTCCAGTCAACCTTGAGTCACTATCAGATGATGATGATATAGCAGCCAACATAGTGGGATCTCTTCGTGGTCCACGTGTGCGAAGGCAATCGCTGCAACCCGCCACCACCTCCATCCATTCGAGTACCTCTAGTAGAGTACCAGGGTCAAGATCAACACCTGCAGGCGCAACCACGAGTTCACACATTGGTGATTTTTTTGTGCCTAGAAACACACCTGGTGCACAACCTTCTTTAGAGGCAACTGGGTGGAATAAGGAGGTGCGTGAGCATGCAGATATTGCTTGTGCCGATTTTTGGTACTTCAACAACATCCCTTTCAATGTGGCAAGCTCACCTTACTGGCAAAATTTGGTGACCGCATTGACAGTTGCAGGGAAAGGCTACAAGGCACCTTCGCGTAAAGACTTGAGTGGGAGGTTAGTTTATATTCTTTAAGTTTAATTTATGTTTTTTAAGTTTATTTTATGATTAATTTAAGCTATTTTTTTGTTTAGAAATTAAAACTGTGTACTTAATTTCACTTTGTACTTGTAGGTTGCTTTCTAATGCAACTGAAAGGGCAAGGGCAGCAATAGAAGAACAAAAAGAAGAATGGAAAAAACATGGTTGCACTATAGTTTTTGATGGGTGGACGGATGGAAAAAACCGTACCATCATTAATTTTTTGGTTTCTTGCAAAAATGAGGTGGTGTTCTTGAAATCCGTGGATGCCTCCAACATAGTAAAAAATGCAGAAAATTTGGCTAGAATGTTGGAGCAAGTGTGCATGGAGGTTGGGCTTGAAAATGTGGTGCAAATCATAACTGACAATGCAGCAGCATACGTGGCAGCAGGAAGAATCCTCCAAGATAAACACTACACAATTTTTTGGACACCATGTGCTGCCCATGTCCTTGACCTTCTTTTGGAGGACATAGGCAAATTAGATTGGGTCACACCAATTGTAGAGGATGGAAGGAGGATCACTAAATACATCTACAATCACCCTTGGGTTCTCAGCTTGATGAGGGAGCACACCAAAGGGAGAGAATTGGTGAGACCTGGTGTGACAAGGTTTGCAACGGTTTTCTTAACGTTGCAAAGCATTCTTGGTGCTTTGACAGCTTTGAAACAAATGTTTGTGAGTCAAGCATGGGTAGACTCACCTTATTCAAAGAAGCCAGAAGGAGAAAGAGTTCAAAACATTGTCTTCGAGCCCCTCTTTGCACAAAGAGCAACAGAGATTGTGAAGGTAACTTCAAAACTTTGAGTTTGAATCTAAATTCAAATTAAATATATTTCTTGAAGTTAATGTCTTTCATTGTAAATTTGTAAATTACTAAATTGTAACTCTAATCCTTTTTTGCATTTTTAAATTTTTATTGTAGGTGTCAGAGCCCTTGGTTAGAGTGCTTCGCTTGGTGGATGGGGATCAAACCCCAATGGCGTATCTTTATGAGGCCATGGATAGGGCCAAGGAGGCTATTAAAAGTTATTATAAGGGGGATAGCCTCAAATTTGATCCCATATGGGAGATTATCGATAGGAGGTGGAACAATCAACTCCACCAACCTATCCATGCAGCAGGGTACTTCTTGAACCCCCGTTTCATCCACTCAGGCACCTATTCAGATCCTACTGGAGAGGTTATGGAGGGCCTCACTACTTGCATTCAGCGGATGACATCCACACCTGATGAGGCAGATTGCATTGTTAATGAATTGCAGAGTTATAGAGAGAAAAGGGGTGCACTCTTCTCTTCAGACCTGGCAAAGAGAGCAGTATCTAGGCTGCCACCAGGTATAAAATTTGAAATTTACAAGTTACAAAAATGAAAAATTAATAATTACAAGTTACAAGTTACAAGTTACAATTTTCTAACTCTTTTTTTGTTTTTTTTGTAGATGTTTGGTGGACACATTGGGGTGGAAAAACCCCAAATCTTCAAAAATTTGCCCTCCGTGTCTTGAGCCAGCCTTGTAGTTCTTCCAATTGTGAGCGCAATTGGAGTTTGTTTGAGGCTATCCACACAAAAAAGAGGAACAAACTCGCCCAAAAACGCCTCAATGACCTTGTTTATGTGCAATATAATCTTCGATTGCGCAGAAGAAAGGTAGAAGAAATATCATATGATGATCCAATTGATTTGGATGAGATAGATCCATACAGTGATTGGACAGGGCGAGGGGAGCAGCCTCCATTGTTTACTGAGGATGAGATTTATGATTTAGAGCGACAGGCAATGGAGGAGGGTGGATTTGCATTCTCATTGGACGACCTTGAGGATGACCCTGAGGAGGAGTCATTGCCAGTGCCACCACCAGCAGCTGCAGGAGGATCTACATCTAGGATGGAGGTTGAGGAGCCACAGGCACAGCAGGAGCAGACTCCTATGATTAGACCCTCTTCCGGTCCCTTACTGAGATCTAGACATGGGAAGAGGAAGATGTGATTCATGTGAAATTGTAAAAACTGAAATATATTAATGTTTATGTAGTATTTACTTTCAATTTTACAAAAACAATTTGCTATTTTCATTTTGTTTCAGACTATTATCATATCAGCGTATTGAGCACTCAGCATTCCACATGAGGGTGCCATTTTGTATCCAATTTTCTCTCATATCAATCAAATACTGCTTGTTTCTTATATGTACTCATTTATTGACTCATTGGATGCATCTTATCTTTGAATTTTGCAAAAAAAATGCATTTTTAGTGAAGTTTAAGCAATATTTTAATTTCCCGAGTTTTTTGCCGAGTTTTTGCCGAGCGGGCTTGCCGAGTACTTGCAATTGGCGAGTTTTCCAACTATATGGCTACAACCAAATGTGGAAGCGAATATCACCTCATTGTGATGTCGATATCGCCTCAACACGATATCAACCATAATGGCTACAACCATACTATGGTGTGTACAAGTGTTCATCACTTGCGTGATGTTGTCACCTCAACATGACTTTCACCATGACTCTCGGAGGGTGAAACACAAGTACAAAAATGTCATGGAGTCACACACACATCCACCATGACTTCATTTCGGAGGGTGGAAACAAGGGCTTTCACCTCAAATTCCTCCGTCTCAAGGAAAATGCATTAACAAGGGCTTGCACCTCAAATTCCTCCGTCTCGGAGGAAAATCCATTAACAAGGGATTTCACCTCGAACTTCTCTCCACAGAGAACTCATTAAACAGCTCGCGATTTGAGACTCTTTCTCATCAAGGCTGGATTCTCCACCATACCAAGCTTATCTCGAAAGTACACAAACTTTATCCTAGAGAGAGGCTTGGTGAGAATATCTGCCGTCTGCTCATCAGTGCTGATGTACCTCAACTGTACAGCCTTCCGCAGTACCATATCTCTAATGTAGTGGTACTTGATCTCAACATGCTTGGTTCTGTCATGGAACACAGGATTGACAGAAAGCTTCACACAACTTTGATTATCACAATGAATGATAGTAGGCTCCATTGATTGTCCAAAACAATCCTGCAAGGAGCTTACAAAGCCATACTGCTTCTCGAGTTGCCATACAAGCTGCAATGTACTCTGCCTCTGCTGTGCTTAATGCTACAGATGACTGCTTCCTGTTGCACTAGGATATCATAGTTGAGCCCAAACTGAAGCAACAACCAGAGGTGCTCTTCCGATCTGTGACACAACCTACCCAATCAGAATCAATAAAACCATGTAACTCCAAGTCAACATCTGAAGAATACCTCAATGCATACCCAACTGTGCCACGCAAATATCTCAGGATATGTTTAGCTGCAACAAGATGTATCTGTCTAGGATCACACATAAACTGGCTAAGTGCACTCACTGCATAGCAAATATCAGGTCTAGTGTTAACTAGATACATCAATGATCCAATTAGCTATCTGTACAATGTAGGATCCACCAAGTCTGAATTAGCTGCAGCCTCCCTCAACTTAAGTAAGTTGGTCTCCATAGGTGTGGACATGGATTTGCAATCCACCATGCCAAATCTCTTAAGTATATCAATGGTGTACTTCCCTTGACTTAAAATCATCTCATCTGGTTTCTGCCAGACTTCTAAGCCAAGGAAGTAATGCATGAGCCCAAGGTCCTTCATCTCAAATTCAGAGGTCAACTCCTTACACTCAAGAATCAAGTGATCTTCTCTAGTAAGGATCAAATCATCAACATATAATACCAAAATTAATGCTTCACCATTGATTACCTTGAAGTAGAGATTTGAATCAGCATCATTCTTCAAGAAACCCAAACTTGACAGGTAACGATCAATCCTTTCGTACCAAGCGCGAGGAGCCTGCTTAAGACCATACAAGGCCTTCTTCAGCTTGCAAGCATGTGACTCCTTTCCATGAACCTCAAATCCATCAGGTTGCTCTATATAAACTTCTTCCTCAATCACTCCATTGAGAAAAGTTGTCTTCACATCCATCTAGTGAATCTTCCATCCTCTAGATGCAGCAATAGCAATGATGAATCTGACTGAAGTGTAGCGAGCAACAGGAGCAAATGTTTCTTCATAATCAACTCCCTCTTTCCGAGAAAACCCACGAGCCACAAATCTTGCCTTGTACTTCTCAATGCTCCCATCTTGTAATGTCCCCGTTTTTAGCACTTAACTTTTCAGTGATTGGTAGCCTATTCCCAGTGTGCTGTCTGCTGGTCAGTGGCAGAATTAGGGTTTCCGGCTGTTTGATGGGTTCTCTTGAAGATTCAGGGTTTTGCTTGTTGGAGTTTGGTTGTTTGGATTCTGGATTCCTTCTGGGTTTTCAGAGAGCTTCGCAAAGGTATGACTTGCAACTACGTCGGGCAACTTTTTCGGACTTACTATTTTTAGTAAGTTATGACGGCTACAGCTTGGGGTCGGGGATTTTGGATTGCGGATTCTTTCTGGGTTTTCAGAAAGCTTCGCAATGGTGTCGCATGCACTTTGATCCGAACAACTTTCCGAATTTACTATTTTTAGTAAATTCTATTTTTAGCAGTGGTCAAATCAGCGTCAGCTCAGCAAGCTTTCCTTTTCTGGCAGTTCATTGGGTAATTCTGATTTTTGGCTTAAGGGGTTCATTTTGGAGAAATAAGTCATTTAAAGTTAATAATGTTTTATTTTATAAAATAACCCCTTGTCCTAGTAATATGACTTTAAGTTGTTTTAAAAAGGGGGACTTTGAGGGTGGTCATCTCATGGGGAATTATTTTGATATTTCTAAAGTCAAAAATACTTCTTGGAGAAAGGGACGCCATTTTATGAAGAGGGGATTTTTAATAAAGTCAAGATTGAACATTATGAAAGGGGGCGCCCAAACTGGAGGGAAAAGGAGTCAATTCAAATTTGAAATTAGGGTTTGTTTTCTAAAAGCTTCTGGAGGGCCTTCTCTGTTAATGTTTAACAGCGTCGGTTGATCCTTCCAGCTCATGCCTTTGAGAAAATATTAAACTGAATGTAGCCTTCGGCTATTCATTTAATACTCATTATTTCGTGTCTTACAATCTGGCCGACATAAAAGTTCTTTTGTTATTTATTTTCTAAAGGCCGACATTTGTAAAAGTTCTTTAAATGTATTGAGGCCGACATATAATGAATTCATATATATTCGATTTCAAGGCATGACATTTCAGTCACATAGATAATTCAATAGCTCTCTCCCAGCCCGACACAGAAAAGTGCGAATCCTTCTGAGAACAGATAATTGTCAAGTGCGAATAGATCACAGTCAAGGGTGACAAGTGATCATTGTCAACAAGTGAAGTTCGTCATTATAAAAGGAGAACATATCAGAGAACTGAGATCTCAACAGGTGCGAGCTACCTCAACAGAGAACTGCGATCTTAATAAGTGTGAGCTACATCAAAGATCTGTGCAAGCTAGTTCTGAGCGCTCATATACCAGTGATCAATACATTCTACAGCTCGTTGGTGCCATTCAAAGTCGATCTCTCAGTGACTGAATCTTGAAGTTACCAGATCGATCTGATGAAGTGTTGAAGACCTATTGTATACTGTTAGTTCAATATCCTCAGGTGTGATCTAAAGCATTCAATCTGTTATTTCTTATTGGTCTTGTGTCAGACCTCATTGTAAGTTGTAAATCTACCTCTGTTGCATCGAATAATAAGAGAGATCTTTGTTGCTGGGTTTTTCTCCCTCAAGAGGAGGGTTTTCCCAGGGTACATGCTGTGTCATTTTGTCTGATTTTGTTTTAATCTTCTGTGCATTTACTTCTGATCAAATAATTTAACATTCTCAAAGTTATAAAAGGGAGCCTTGGGACTTCATTTATCATCTTATTTTTCTATCATACTGTTATGCTGCTGAAATACTTTCAGAGTTACTTCGAGGGATGCATACCTCCTAGCCATTTCTCTTGGTTTCGTGCTTGAAAGATAGCACCTAGCTAAGGCTTCAGAGACTGCTTCTCATCCAGACAAGCAGACAGAGCATCAAGGTTGAAGATTTCAAAGATTTTGTCAGTTTTGCATTTGTTGGTTAGGGATTGGCTGAAGTAGAAATCTGCTCATAAGTCTTTGCATGAATTTTTGTTGGTTCTCGGTACTTTACATATGGCTTCCTCATCCTAGGGCAACCCTCTTTGGTGAGTTCCAGATTTTATTATTGAGTGTATGATTTTATCTTCTCAAAATCGCCCTTCTCCTTGGCCGTACCATTCTGGGCTGTCTTGGGAAATGTGCCAAAAAATAATATCACAGTTTGTCAATAGTTTCTCAGTCAGGTTTTCATTGTCAGCATTCTAGCTCTCGTTTGCATCTAGTTTCAAGTGATTTGGTTGGGTTTTGAGTGAGTTATGAGCTTTTTAGTGGATTACTGTGTTGCTGGTTGATGTTTCCAGATTTGCTAATTTTATATCAGACTTCCAGAAGTTCGGTTCATGTGTTATTTTCTCAATATTGTGAAGTCAAATAAGTCGGAACAACATTCTATCAGTTGTTGCTTTGGTTTAACAGTTTGTAACACTTTGTAATCTGCAGATTGTGCATTGTAAGGCTGTTAATAGTAGTACTATTTCAGTCATTTTTATATTCTGCAATTACTTAGTTTTAGCAGCAGCAAACCTAATAATCTTTGGACGGTTTACCGCCAGAGATGGGTGAATGAACTACACACTTAAAGTTCTTGGATGGTATTCCGCCAAGAAGGGAATTAAAGCTTTGCACTTCTTACATTGTATTCGCTCTCGCTAAATAAGTGGTAGAGCTTTCTTTCAGCATTGTATTTACTTTTTGTTACTCCGCCAGATGGTCGCTACTTGCCCTACTTGGGTCGGAAAGCACATCCGTGGTGTTGAGTCTTTCAGCATTGTATTTACTTTTGTTACTCCGCCAGATGGTCACTACTTGCCCTACTTGGGTCGGAAAGCACATCCGTGGTGTTGAGTCTTTTCCTTTAATTGTTGGTTATGATTTGAGCTGACCTTTAACGGGTTCTTGTTGTACTGGATTGTTCATTGTAAAATTCAAAAAAAATTGGTCCGGTTCATTACAGTGGTATCAGAGCCAAGATCCTGCCATCCTGTGCCCAACAGAGTTCACTTGACAGATGAGTGACAGAGAAAACAGATTCTACATCAGAGGTCAGAGCTGAGTTCAGTATCAGCTTTCAGAAGTTTCAAAGATGTTGCGTTTTCTAAGGTCCAGAGATCGTGAGAAGTCAGATTCAACTATGGTATCTGAGGAAGGAAAGGTTAGTGATGCCGTAAGGGATTTCATTGAATATGCCAAACAGTATAAAAGACAATGTGAACATGAGGCTGCCAAACTCCGTGAGCAATATCAAAACATGCCAGATGATTATAGGTACAATGTTTCATTTGATTCCCATTTGAATTGTGTGGCGTTACTGAAGCCCGAAAAGTCGGAGATGGTGGACCACATTAGGAAAATGATAAAAAGGGAAGCACAACAAGCTTTGGTTGAAGAATCAAAGAAGGAAGAAGATGAAGTGCCTATTTGTGAATTGCAGCCCACAAATATGCAAGTTGAAGAGAAAAATCAGTCATCTAGCATTGAAGATGGCACAAGCAAGGTGCACATATCACATCAAAATGACCGTGAGCTTGATGAAGATACCTTGGCAAGTGAAGAGTTAAGGGTAGAGCCCCATAATACTTCCCTTGACTTGCATGTAATAGGAAGTAATGAAGATCAACTTGGTGAAAAGAACATAACAACAGTCTCGAGTCCCAATGAGGATTCATCCAATGAAGGTCTTGAGAGAAATGACTTCACGGAAGATGTTGGTAGGACTATTGTTTGGGATGAGTTCGTTGAAGAAAAGGAAGATGAAGGACATATTAGTGATATTGGAGGCGAATCCCATGAGTTCATGCATACTGATTTTGAAGATTTGATGAAGAAGGATTTTCTTCTTGTTGCAGACCCAACTTTCCAAGAAGTTCCACATGAAGAAATTGGTGACATACTTTCCCATGAAGGTCCCGAAGAAGATAGGGATGATGAAGTTTTCAAAACATCTAACATTGAAGATTCTCAGCTTCACTATGACGTTTGTGACATGGGTGAACTTGGGTTTGGTCATCAAACTAAGCCCTTGGAGAGAGGAACTTATGAAGAAATCAGTTCAAGTGAGTTACATGGTGACCGATTCAAAGACTCAACACTCCAAGAGAAGCATGAAGAGTACTTTTCTTTTGATCAAAACAATCAGCCTTTTACCATTTGGGATCCGGGTTGGTTGGCACCAAGGTATGATAAAGAACCTTTGTGGGATGAATTTCCCTTTGATCTAGATGAAGATCAAAAATCAGATTGCATTGGAAGTGGTGAGGTGGTTTTTGGAGGAGGTGTCTTTGAAGAAGAAGATTGTTCAACGAAGCTCCATAATGATCTCTTTGAAGTGGTTGCAACCACTAAAGAAGAGTATGTTGCTATAGAAACTTTCCGAACAACGGACAATTATGATCCATTGATCAAGTTGGATGCTGCCATAATGTTTGACCAAGGAGACGGTGATGAAGGAGAAGAGCTAGAAGACCATATGGCTCTTGAAGAGGAAAGAGTTAAAGAGGTTTACAAACACAAGTCTGATTTTTCCATTCAAGACGCTGATTGCAAAAAGAGAGTCGAAGAAATCATGGAAAATGATAATCTCCATGGCATTGAGCATCATCCGCATGTTGGTGGTAAAGTACAAGGATGTTGGAGCAGCATTGAGGGCAGCAAAGACAAGGGGCAAGGTTCTGATTTTCAGTTGCAGCCTATCAGCAGTTCACCATCTTCACATTCTTATGAGTGGGAAAGACAATTCAAGGTGTCCATTGACAAGGAAGTGCAAGCTCTATCCATGTTTGATCACACACATAGCTTGGTTGAAGATCTCTATTGGAAGGTTCAATTTTATGAGAGACTGAAAGGGATTAAGGATGAAGTTACTCTCCCTAATTTGCAACATGTCAAAGACTCCTTGGAGACATTGAAATCGGAGTACTTACACTTGATTGAAGATCGTGATCACACCATTGAAGTTGCAAAGAAGACCATTGGTGTTTTCCAAGCAAAGGAGAGTATGATTGATGAGCTCACTCTGGAGCTCGAATCAACAAAGGACATGTTGAAAGAAACTCAGTTGGCTCTAACGGAGGTTGAAGACCAGTTTGCTAACTTCAAACTTTTCAAGGAGCAAGAGGGTGCACAAAGAGCTGAAGAAATCAAGCAAGTGATTGGAGAGCTTGATAGTCTTCAAGAGGAGTTTGATCTTGAAAGTGTCTCAAGAAAATCAGAAGTTGCATGTGCTGATTTGGAGCAGCAAGATGAAAGGAATGCCTTTCAAGTTTTTAACAATCCTCTTTTTGAAGTGGGTGTTGAGGAAACTTATGATAATCCTCTTTTTGTGATGGAAGAAGAACCAAAACATGGTGTTTGCACTCTTCTCAATCCATTCCTTGGGTTGAGTGATGCTAGTCTTTTATGGGAGTTGGATTTGAAGTCATCTTATGTTTCGTGTTCCAGTGTTGTTGAAGCTTTCATGGATTGGTTTCAGAGGTTCATCAGAGGGAATGCCTATTTTAAGAGTATGCACTTGGTTTTGACCAGCACTTGGGGTTGTGTTGAATTCTATTTTCAGTGTGTTGAAAATCACTTTCGGTTGGGTATCCATGCTTGGGATTCTCAACTTGGGTTGATGGAGTTTATGGCTTGTGGAAAGAGGAATTTTTGGTGGGTTAGTGATCAAATTTTCAGACCTTTGGGTGTTGTCCTTCTCTTCACCAACCACTTGATGGCCCCATTTGTTCATCAACAAATGGATTGGAGAGAAATATTGAGTATGGGTTGGAAAGATGAACAGTTGGTTGCTCTTGGCGTTGATCCTTGGACAAGACAAGGGCAGATTTTGGGACATGAGCTTGCTGGTTGGAGGCAGACCAGCCTCTTTACTTGTGGAGTTACTCTCGTTTGGAAGAGATTGTCCTTCACTACTTGCCAACGTGGTGGTAGTTTTCAGTTGGAGATTGTTCTAGTGGGTTTTCCTGCCATTTTTGAGGCTTTATCTTGCAACTCAATATTCATCTCATACACTCACTCTTGGAAATTTCATTGGTGTTGCTGTTTTTCCTTGTGTGAAGTACTAAAATCAGATTGCATTTCTCTGACTTCAGCCTTAAACAACAAAGATTATTTGTCCCTTCACACCTATCATATTCTTGGAGTTCGTTTTATGGAGGTTTGTGATGTTAACTTTGACAGTTTTCTCTCATTGTTGGTTCGGAACAGCGAACTACCACTTGTTTTGATTCATCATTCTGAGACTCATGAGGGTGGAACTATGAGAGTTTTTTGTAGTCTTCATGGTGGTATCAATATAATTCAGTTGGTGCATAGTAGTTCCATGAGGAGACGTGAGTATGAGTTTGTTGAGCTCTTGCAAAGGATTGCTTTCCTCTTTGCAAGAAGATTCGAAGATGTCACATTTGCAGTCATAGCTCCGTTTGTTACCATATGGAGGTATGCTGAGGAGTTTGATTTTGAGTTGAGTAGCCTATCTTTCTTCTTGCCTAGGATGGTGATAGACAGTCGTATGGTTGATATTGTTGACTTTAGGCATCTTGGACATGAGACGTTGCATGATATTGATCTCAATTCTTTAAGATTTTTCAGTTTGAGAATCATAGATGGTAATATTTTGGAGTTACAAGGGAGGTTAGTGCAGCATTGGCATGATGTTTTCATTGATGTGATCAGAGTGGTGCAGCAGTGGCATGGTGGGTCCTTCCTGAGATGGGTTTGGGAACCTGGGATCATACTTGTTTTGGTATGGATCAGTCTTAACTTTTCGGGAGTTATGATGGTATTGCTTGAGGACAAGCAATTTTGGGAAGGGCGGACTGTAATGTCCCCGTTTTTAGCACTTAACTTTTCAGTGATTGGTAGCCTATTCTCAGTGTGTTGTCGGCTGGTCAGTGGCAGAATTAGGGTTTCCGGCTGTTTGATGGGTTCTCTTGAAGATTCAGGGTTTTGCTTGTTGGAGTTTGGTTGTTTGGATTCTGGATTCCTTCTAGGTTTTCAGAGAGCTTCGCAGAGGTATGACTTGCAACTGCGTCGGGCAACTTTTTTCGGACTTACTATTTTTAGTAAGTTATGACGGCTACAGCTTGGGGTCGGGGATTTTGGATTGCGGATTCTTTCTGGGTTTTCAGAAAGCTTCGCAATGGTGTCGCATGCACTTTGATCCGAGCAACTTTCCGAATTTACTATTTTTAGTAAATTCTATTTTTAGCAGTGGTCAAATCAGCGTCAGCTCAGCAAGCTTTCCTTTTCTGGCAGTTCATTGGGTAATTCTGATTTTTGGCTTAAGGGGTTCATTTTGGAGAAATAAGTCATTTAAAGTTAATAATGTTTTATTTTATAAAATAACCCCTTGTCCTAGTAATATGACTTTAAGTTGTTTTAAAAAGGGGGACTTTGAGGGTGGTCATCTCATGGGGAATTATTTTGATATTTCTAAAGTCAAAAATACTTCTTGGAGAAAGGGACGCCATTTTATGAAGAGGGGATTTTTAATAAAGTCAAGATTGAACATTATGAAAGGGGGCGCCCAAACTGGAGGGAAAAGGAGTCAATTCAAATTTGAAATTAGGGTTTGTTTTCTAGAAGCTTCTGGAGGGCCTTCTCAAAGTTATAAAAGGGAGCCTTGGGACTTCATTTATCATCTTATTTTTCTATCATACTGTTATGTTGCTGAAATACTTTCAGAGTTACTTCAAGGGATGCATACCTCCTAGCCATTTCTCTTGGTTTCGTGCTTGAAAGATAGCACCTAGCTAAGGCTTTAGAGACTGCTTCTCATCCAGACAAGCAGATAGAGCATCAAGGTTGAAGATTTCAAAGATTTTGTCAGTTTTGCATTTGCTGGTTAGGGTTTGGCTGAAGTAGAAATCTGCTCATAAGTCTTTGCATGAATTTTTGTTGGTTCTCGGTACTTTACATATGGCTTCCTCATCCTAGGGCGCCCCTCTTTGGTGAGTTCCAGATTTTATTATTGAGTGTATGATTTTATCTTCTCAAAATCGCCCTTCTCCTTGGCCGTACCATTCTAGGCTGTCTTGGGAAGTGTGCCAAAAAATAATATCACAGTTTGTCAATAGTTTCTCAGTTAGGTTTTATTGTCAGCATTTTAGCTCTCGTTTGCATCTAGTTTCAAGTGATTTGGTTGGGTTTTGAGTGAGTTATGAGCTTTTTAGTGGATTACTGTGTTGCTGGTTGATGTTTCCAGATTTGCTGATTTTATATCAGACTTCCAGAAGTTCGGTTCATGTGTTATTTTCTCAATATTGTGAAGTCAAATAAGTCGGAACAGCATTCTATCAGTTGTTGCTTTGGTTTAACAGTTTGTAACACTTTGTAATCTGCAGATTGTGCATTGTAAGGCTGTTAATAGTAGTACTATTTCAATCATTTTTATATTCTGCAATTACTTAGTTTTAGCAGCAGCAAACCTAATAATCTTTGGACGGTTTACCGCCAGAGATGGGTGAATGAACTACACACTTAAAGTTCTTGGATGGTATTCCGCCAAGAAGGGAATTAAAGCTTTGCACTTCTTACATTGTATTCGCTCCCGCTAAATAAGTGGTAGAGCTTTCTTTCAGCATTGTATTTACTTTTTGTTACTCCGCCAGATGGTCGCTACTTGCCCTACTTGGGTCAGAAAGCACATCCATGGTGTTGAGTCTTTCAGCATTGTATTTACTTTTGTTACTCCGTCAGATGGTCGCTACTTGCCCTACTTGAGTCGGAAAGCACATCCGTGGTGTTGAGTCTTTTCCTTTAATTGCTGGTTATGATTTAGGCTGACCTTTAACGGGTTCTTGTTGTACTGGATTGTTCATTGTAAAATTT
This sequence comes from Sequoia sempervirens, assembly GCA_007258455.2. NCBI lineage: Eukaryota > Viridiplantae > Streptophyta > Pinopsida > Cupressales > Cupressaceae > Sequoia > Sequoia sempervirens. Next base: position 20,602 of record VDFB02012117.1, read on the forward strand.
AAAAAAAAAAATTGGTCCGGTTCATTACACATCTGCAGCATGCTTAATCTTGAAGAGCCATTTAGAAGATTCCACGGACTTGCCCTCGGGTCTAGGAACAATGTCCCAAACATCGTTCTTAAGAATTGATTGATATTCCTCTACCATAGCATCTCTCCAAACCTGATGACTAGATGCTTCCTCAACACAGGTAGGCTCGGATTCTATAATCTGACTCATTAAGGCAACATAATTGGAAAACTTATGTGACCTTTTACTTTCTCTGAATGTGCCTCTAGGAGTTGCAAAACTTTTAGCCTCTTGCATAGTACGCCTGGCCCATAAAGGTCTCTTTCTCCCAATAACAATGTCAGTAGGCCCATCAGTAGGTTCCAAGGGTTCAACAGGATCAATATCTTCTTTTGGTTCTGAAGTCTCCCTCTGAACCTCAGGAGTATGGTCAACTTCCATATCCTGAGGAGATTCTTCATTATCGATCTCCATATGAATCCCCCTTGATCTCCTGAATGCAACATCTTCCTCGAATGTGACATCCCTACTGATCTCGATCAACTTCTGTCCTGGAATGTATATTCTGTAGGCTTTTGATGTCTCAATGTAGCCCACAAATATTCCCTTCTTGCCAGAAGGCTCCAACTTAGTTCTCTTTTCCTTTGGAACATGAACATAGACAGGACATCCAAAGATCCTCAAATGACTGACTTTAGGCTTCTTCCTTGTAAAGGCTTCCTCCGAAGTCATATTCTCCAAGATCTTATGAGGACTTCTGTTCTGAACATATATAGCCGTCCTGAAGCTTCTGCCCATAAGAAGGTTTGCAAATCTTGATCATGGATCATGGCCTTTGCCGCTTCCACGATTGTCTTGTTCTTTCTTTCCGCAACACCATTCTGTTGAGGATTATAGGGTACACAGTAACTCCCTCTTAATCCGCATCAATACAAAAATTCCGAAAACCCAGAGGTGTATTCTCCACCATTATCAGATCTGAGGACCTTAATTCTTTTACCACAAAGATTTTCTACCAAGGCTTTAAATTCCTTTAAACCTATCTAACACTTCCTCAGACTCTTTAGTTTTCAAAAAATAAATCCAAGTCTTCCTAGAGTGGTCATCAATAAAAAGAACATAATACAAGAATCCACTCGAAGACAGAACAGACATAGGACCACATAAATCAGAATGAATAAGGTCTAAAATACACTTAGATCTATTTTCTCTACTATGAAAAGGGGCTTTTATATTCTTACCCAAAGCACAGCCCTTGCAAGTACCTTCGTGCTCCTGGTTGAATTTAGGAAGGCCCGTCACCATCTTCTCCACGATAGGTAAGGCTCGGAAGTGTAGGTGAGCCAATCTCCAAAGCCAAAGATCACATAGACTTGAAGAATCATGAACCAAAACTTGTAGAGGACAAGTGCAGACCCTGTAAAGACTTTCATGTCTAACTCCAATTACTTGAGCATCCTTGAAGCTAGAGTTCTCCATCCACACTAGAACTTTTCCTTTGGAGAAGGCAACATGATATCCTTTATCTTCCAAGGCTGAAATAGAAATAAGATTGCGCTTGATTCCAAGAACATAAAGAACATTACTCAATTGAAGTGTGATGCCGGAATCCAAATGAAGTGAAGAGGTCCCAAATCCTTTCACGGAGTAGCTAGCATCATCTCCAATAATGACTTGCTCGAAAGACTCCTCCACCAAACTTGATAAGTGCTCCTTAAAACCAGTGATATGTCGTGAAGCACCACTGTTGATTAGCCAAGTGTTGGTGTCGTTAGGCACACTGCTTGCCAAAGCCGAGTAGAACAAATATTCACTTGAATCCTTCTGCGGAGAAGCATCATCAACATCCGCAACGGTAACTTGTTGCTTAGGTCTGGTTGGACAATACTTAGCAAAGTGCCCAAACTTATCACATCTAAAACATTGAATCTTGGACATATCCCTCTTCTTCTTGAATGGAGGTGCATCATCATTTCCCTTGTCCCGATTCCTCTTGAAGAATCCTTTCCTTCCATCTTTTCCTTTCTTCTTTGAAGCATGGGAGGCGAGAACATGAATGTCTTCATTCTTTGAACTTTGACCAACGCCTCTTGCCACCAACCTTGATTCCTCTTGAATGCAATCTGATCTTAGGCGATCAAACTTAGGTAATTTTGATCTTGCACTGATTCCCTGAATGTAAGATTCCCAAGACAAAGGTAGACCATTGAGAGCGAGCATAGTCAAGTCTTTGTCATCAACCATATGCCCTATTGTTGAGAGTTGATCTCTCAAATCTGCAATCCTCATAAAGTATGCAATCACTAATTCACCTTTCACCATCTTCACATGATGAAGTTGTTGCTTCAGTGCAAGCGCTCAGCTAGTATTGTTGATTTCATACATCTCTTCCAATGTTTTGAACATGTCTCTCGCTGTCTTCAACTTAGAGACGATAGGCACAATATGATCCTTGACGGAGTCAACCAATATCTTCATTGCTTTAATATCTTTCTTCACCCACTGTAACTTCTCTTCTTCCTCCTCAGGTTCAGGAACGCTGGACTCTACGAACTCACCCAAGTCATTTTCACACAAGGTAAGCATGATCCTAAACCTACATGATGTGAAGTTAGATGCACCCTCGACTCTATCCTCGATCTTCAATCCGTTCACCATCTTGACTAATGTAGATAGATGAACAACTAGGGTATTGCTGATTAGGAATAATTTGATCACGATCCTCTCAAACCCGCTCTGATACCATGTAAATTTTAATGAACAGATTAACATGCACAGAAAATTAATTCAAAATGACACAGTACACAACAAATACCCTGGGAAAACCCTCCTCTTGAGGGAGAAAAACCCAGCCAATATCTCTTATATTATTGATTGTTCAATATGAAAGTTACACATACAATGAGCCAAAGAATGGCCAATTACACAGCACCACAATTGATGCAAATACAGATCTGAGATACTCAATTTGACTGTAGATATCTCAGACTTCTTCTTGATTACAAACTGCTCCTTCTACAAACTGAGTATGAATGAATTCGCACTTGAACAGATATGAATGAGTGTGAATATCGAATGAACTGAATGAATACAAATGAAGGAATGTGATGGATATATATACAATAACCAATGGAAGGACGTGTCTCCTCAATAACTAAAAGTCGGCCTGATCAAATATTCGCACCTCTTCACAAAAGGTCGGCCACCTTAGAAAGTCGTGCCACATCAAGAGGAATGAGGTCGGCCTCATAAATGCTTCGCACCTCTTCATTAATCAATGTATAAATCAAAGTATGTGTCTCTTCATTTAATCGTATATAATAATTAAATAGACGAAGTCTACATTTAATTATTATCTTCATAATATATATGCTAGAAGAAATCGACGATGCTGCTCTAACATCAACACTTGCTTCCTTTCAATAAGTAGGTACGATATCTAATCCATACCAATGTCACACTATATTTGTATCCGTACCAAGTACGAGGATAGGTATACCAAGGGATGTCATATTCTGCAACATGTTTTTCAATTTGCACTTGCACTATTATTTCACAAAACAATATGTTCAGCAATAGTGAGAGAAGTGAACATGAAATGGAAGAAAGAAATATGAGAGTTTTAGCCTCAGCTAGGAGTTCACCAAGGTGTGGGAGTGTGTAATGTCCCCTTATTGAGCGTGCATCAGAGTTTGGTGGTTTAGCCTATCATTGGGTCCTTGTAGGCTAATAATGGTGTTTAGACGGCCCAGTGTTGGAGTTGGCTAGCTCCTCAATTGGCAGTTGGCAGTGTTTTCATCTCCAGATCCTTAACTTGTTCAGAGATTATGATATTCAGGGTGTTTTGGCTCCGTTTTTATATACTTACTATTTATAGTAAGTCGGTGTGTTGATAGAGGCCAACCTTACTATTTATAATAAGGCACACTGGTTAGCAGTGAATGCAGTGGGCTACCTCCTGGTGAAATCAGAATTGAATTACGATGATTAATGATGGAGTTATAATATTATAATTATTATTAAAGTTATACTTTATAATAATTAATTATTGAGTGCATATCATTAATGAATTAAGTGGACTTTATTTAAAAGGGGGATTTAAATCCTTTTTAAAAGTATACTTTACAAAAAATGTTAAAGTGTTGTTTTAAATGGGAGATATAAGTGAATAATAAAGTATACTTTATTATTATAAAATTGTGCAC